>NW_020718368.1:0-21433 GCF_900518725.1 Notechis scutatus
CTGGGCGTTCCTTTTATTACATTTTACCAAATAAGGACAATATTGTATGCATCTCTATGAAGGAAATATAGAGGAAATGAGAAGTACAATTTTAATTGCTCAGTTATCTTACACCATCAGCTATTTTCCATGTCCACCCTTGTTTATAGTAACGAGGATAGTTCCAGTTCCTGAGTTCAGCAACTTTGTGGTTTTCACAATGTTATGTTAAGCAAGGCTTCGGGGAAATCAAGGGCTTTTGCTAAATATGACCTGTTGACTTGTGCTAAATATGAAAAATACTGTATGTGGGTTTTTTCAACTGCTTCATTCCCCCCTTTGAAACTACACCCAAATCTATTGATTACTGTGCAGTTTCACACAAGGGGGCAAGTTCTTCATAAGTATTCACTTGGTCATTTACCCATAAGGCCGTAGCCTTAGCAGTAGCTCTCTTTTCTACTAACATAGAAAGACTATTTGAGATTGTCTTGACAAAGATAGGGAGGATACATGGTAAAATTACACATCCTGCAGCAATCATACCAACAAGAGCAACTATAGCTTGCAATCCAGGTAATTTAGGAAACCAGGTCCCAAAAATATCTCCAAGATCAAACCCGTTCCACTCTGAACAGGTACGTGTGCAAGGTTTTCTATGCACCTAGCGCGTTGTTCAATTATTTCTCCAAAATCATCAAATTCTAGGCAACAATTGGTGAAATTGAACTTTCCACACATTCCTCCTTCAGCTGCCAAGAGGTAGTCTAAGGCTAGACGGTTTTGATATATTGCATCTCTAAATTTCTTCTGTTGAACTGCTAGGGTATGCAAAGACTGAGCTGTTTCATTAGCAATTAGTTCTACAACCGCTTGGAGTCTGATAATATGATTTAGCATGTAAATTGGGGTACGGTACCCCCAAGTGCCATCAGTCGTCCAAGTAGCCGGGTTTTAGTATTGAATGATGAGTTCTAGGGGCCACTCATCATCCTTCCAATCCCCTATTTTATAATCTGCCTTTAGTTTTCTGCTCTGCCACTGGTCGGCATTCATTACTTGAGGTATATTTAAGGGTAACATGAAGAATGAGGGGTTAATGATTCCCAAAGTACACGTTCCTCTCCACTTTGAAGGAAGGGTGCTATAAGCCACATTACCACATATCCAATGTACCCCAGGAGGGGCTTCAGTAATGTTTTTCAGGGAATATTCAGCCCAGAATTGGTTTGTATTATTGGGCCAATATTCCCATGATTTGGTAGAAAGGTTCCATTCATGAACTTCCAGGCAATCTGTTTCCCCTACAGAAGGCCCTGTTCCCTGCGTGTTAGATAAGGACCACTGAGCTACAATGGGGTTCGTCAACTCCCACCTGGAAAGTGGCTGATGTCTGGGCATTGCCGTTATGTTGTAAGCGACCAAATAATTCCATTCCTGGGCTGCCCACGGCCACTGATCCCCAATTTTTGTGCCCCCGCATATGTAACAGTTAGTGACATTAAGTGTGTGAGCTATGGTAGAGGCTAACTCCAGAAATAGATTTTGTGCCTCCTGTGAGGGTTGGAACTCAATGTCTACTTCCTGCCAAAATTCGGAGAAAAATCTGTAATTGCTTTCAACAGGATGCTTCTTAGTTTCTATAGACAAGTGGATGATACCACCAGGATCGATACCCTTTGCATATAATCTAATGCCCATCGTTGGGCCCCATTTGTCAATCCAGTGTTTGGGTTGTGGAATAGTGATGTTGACCCAATTACAGTTATACAGCGTACAAGTCTTTGTTTGAAGTACCCTGGATATCTGGAGTTCAGTTCCCTTTCCCTTATTTGAGTTATAGGTGGCCCACTCTATGCAACCCCAGTGGAAGCAGAGGTTTTCAGCTATGTTTTGACAATTTATTGTCCCACTCCTTACTGTTCCTTTGCCTCCCCAGGGGTGTTCATAGGGGCAGACATAGATTTCATTTTTTTCCATATGTCCTATGCCAAGATATATCAGTGCCACAGGAGGTGGGGTATGTGGCCACCTTACAGATGTCAAACACAATAGTACCTGGACTATTGGATGACAGTATTCATGTCTGAGAGATGATTGGGCCAGTGACGTCACCTCAACTTCTGGCCACTAACCAAGTTTGGGCTGGATTCACCCTTGGATCATAACATTCATCCTTTTGGGGCAAATAGAGTACCAAGTTCCATTATAGCAACAAGGGGTCACTTTTCTTGCATAAGTATAATGGGTATGATACACCAAAGTTGTAGTGATTGTCCTCCCCTTTAACACAACTTTAAGACATACAGTACAACTGTTAGGACATAAGGGATCCTTAACAACTGGGACCTTTGATTTACCAGGTTGTATTTTTGGGTGATAGTTAGGTGGGATTGAACTTTGTCTGGTGGAGGGGGTAGGTAGAAACTGCTCTTCCTTATAGCATAATACACCCACCGTCCCATTGCACCTTTTATATATAACGGGCCTTTGATGGCCCACACACGATGGGGAAGAGGAGTGTGTACATATAGATTCGTTATGTACACATGATGGTAAGTCAAATTGTGTACATGATTTCCAATCCTAGCATAGAAGGTTCCAGCACTATCTATGCATTGATAATATTGATTATCTAGGTTTCCCTCCGGCCCTTTTGTATTGCGTGGTATGCGAACATGCCTAATTGGCACCCAAGGGGGTACGTAGGAGATGGCACCTTATAGTGTTGTTGTATATGCATTGCCAATATCTAGTTCCTTCATGTTCACACTGAGGGAGATTGGTAGTAGAACAATTAGGAAACCTGGTTACACTATAAGTAAAATATCTTCCTGTAGGCTGTACCATAAAACACATGTTACACGGCCTAATCTCTGTCCTGTCTTCTAGTGGTGGGGGCTCCTCATCCTCAGAAGGGTCTGGGGAGTACCATTCATCAACTGCATCCTTATCAAGGGGTATTTCTTATTTTTGTTACCATCCTTATCCACTAGTAGTTCGTATAGGTACAGAGAGTTAAGGGCAACACTAACTACAAGCAAGATAGTTACAATCCAGATGGAAGGCATAAGACCTCTGCGAATGCATGCAGTTTCCCTCAGCCTCTGATTAGCCTCCATATTGTAACTGGATACACCTCCTACTATCACCAATTCCCCCCTTTCCAAAGACTCTTAGGTCCTAGGTTTTCTGACTTGCGATCGAAGTTTCCAAGGGGGACCTGTGCGATGGGTGTTAGCTTCCAGAGTAACACCTGCAGGAGTTGTTTGCTCCTCATCTCCCGTTGGTAGAGGGACAGTTTCTGGTGTGTCACCACAAGGGGAGATATTCCTTGAGATCTTCCGCAGAGTTACTTTTAATGGGTAATCCAGATGGGATTCTACTCTCCAGTGGGTAGGTGCAGCTAATTGAACTCGGGACCAATGAATCCACACTTTTATCTCTGCCACCTTAACAGCAAGGGGAGAACACATAACAATGGTGTAGGGCCTTTTCCACTTCGGGCTCAATGTTTCCCGTTTCCAATCTTTAACCCAGACCTCTTGTCCCGGGTATATGTTATGTGGAGAGGTCACCAAGACATGGGGTTTACAAGTTAATACATATCGCTGTAATTTATGGACTATCTTATTAAGGGTTTGGAGTTGTTGCAATCTTATAGTATCAGAGATTTGTACAATATTTTGAATATCTAAGCGAACCAGATTGGGAACTCGACCATATAACAATTCAAATGGAGAAAGCAAGATTTCCTTTTGGGGGGCACACCTAACAGCAACCAGAGCCAAACTCAGGGCATCTGTCCATTTAAGATGGGTTTCCTGGCATATTTTGGCAAGCTTTTCCTTAATGGTTCTTTTAACTCTCTCAACCCTGCCTCCAGACAGGGCATGAAAATTACAGTGGAGTTTCCAAGTGATACCTAATACTTTGGCTAACTGCCGAGTAGCTTTATGAATAAACTCGGGGCCGTTGTCTGACGAGATTCTAGAGGGCAGCCCGTACCTGGGGATAATGATGTGGAGTAGTGCCCTAGCGACTTCAAAACAGCCTCTGGGTTGATGACCTGGGGATGGTTGTGGCCCCTGTCTGGGATTATTAACTGCACAGACCTCACACCTTGCACAAACATTAGCCGCAATACTGCATATTTTGTTAATATAGACCTCCCTTTTTAGAGCCTTAGTTAAAGCCATTTTCCCTAGGTGCAGCTGTTGGTGTACCTGTTGCACGATATCCCAAGCCATATGTCCTGGTATAAAAACTCGACTATCCGGGAGGATCCACCAACCTCCCTCTAGGTGTGCCTCCAGTGCTTCAATTTGGACCCTGTCCTCCTGGGAGTAGTGAGGTCGATGATGATCATTTGGCTCCCAAATAGCAAAGCATTGTTACTTAGAAGTGAGTACCTTTTGGGCAGCCTCACGAGCCAATTTATCTGCCTTCTCATTACCCCTTTGTACATCTGAGACCACCTTTTGGTGCCCTCGGCAGTGCATTACGGCCACCTTCCGTGGGGCCCATACACTTTGTAGGAGGTGTAGCATTTGGGGGCCATACTTAATATCCTTGCCTCCAGCAGTGATAAGTCCTCTTTCCTTATATAGGGCACCATGGACTTGAACCGTGAGGAAAGCATATTTTGAGACTGTATAAATGTTGACATTTAGCTCTTTGGCCATCTCTAAGGCTCTCGTTAATGCGTGTAATTCTGCCAACTGTGCACTTGTGCCTGGGGGGAGGGGTTCCACTTCCCAAACATCATCTAGAGTAACCACTGCATAGCCCGCCCTTCTAACTCCTTCCTGTATGTAGCTGGTGCCGTCTGTAAATAGGGTGTGATCTGGAGTAGGGAGGGGTATATCTGTCATGTCTGGGCAACTGGCATATGTTTCCTCTATTGTATGGATACAGTCATGAGTGACTTCTGTATTAGGTTCAGGCAATAGTGTAGCAGGGTTCAATGTAGTGGATTGAATAATATTAATCATAGGGTTATGGGTGATCAACCCTTGATATTTCAACATTCGAGGGTTAGTTAACCACAAGTGGCCCTTTGTTTCCAGTACTGATTTAAGGGCATGGGGGCTATAAATGTCTAACTGTTGTCCAAAGGTTAGCTTACTTGCTTCCTGTGTCAAAATGGCCATCCCGGCCACCACCTTAAGGCAAGCAGGCTATCCCTTTGCAATGTTATCAAGTTGTTTGGAAAGATAAGTCACAGGGCGGTGCCACGTCCCCATGATCTGAGTGAGGACACCCACCGCCACATTCTGTTTTGTATCCACAAACAACTGAAATGGCTTATCCAAGCCCAGGAGGCCTAAACTGGGGGCTTGTAACAATGCCTGCTTGAGCGATCAGAAGCTAGCTGCTTCCTGTTTTCCCCAGTGTAATGGCTCCTTATCTTTAGTCACTTCATAAAGGGGTTTTGCAATAAGGCTGAAATTGGGGATCCAGATTCGACAAAACCCGGCAGCTCCCAAAAACCCTCTCAGATCTCTTCTGTTGTTGGACGTTGGGACATATGGCCTCTTTGTGTTCATGACCTAAAGTACACTTCCCTTGTTCTATATCATATCCCAAGTACAGAACCTTTTGTGAGGCCAATTGTGCCTTTTTCTTAGATGCCTTATATCCCAAGTCTTGCAATAGAAGTAACAACTCGTGGGTGTTCTTCCAGCAAGTGTCCTCTGTGCTTCCAGTGACCAATAAGTAATCTACATATTGTAATACCACATCAGGGGGTGGTATAGTCAATGCCTCTCGATCCTTAGCCAGGGCAGCCCCAAAGAGAGTTGGCGAATTTTTAAACCCTTGGGGCAACCTAGTCCAGGTATATTGTTTCTTTCGACCAGTGATGGGATTTTCCCATTCAAAAGCAAACAAGTGTTGACTAGTCTCATGTATTGGTATTGTGAAGAAAGCATCCTTTAAGTCTATAACTGAGAACCATTTAGCAGCTTGGAGGATTAGGCCTAAAATGACATACGGATTCGGGACCACCGGATGGATGGTTACAGTGGACAAATTGACGACCCTAAGATCTTGTATTGGCCTAAAGTGGCCCGCCCCCTTTGGGATGGGTAATATGGGGGTGTTCCATTGTGACTCGGTGGGTACCAAAATATGGTGTTTCAAATATAGGTCAATTATTTCCTGGATCGCCTGCATAATGTGCCTAGGGTATGCCCTTTGTTGAATTCTCACTGGCACCTTCATTGGTAATTCTTCCACTATGATAGGAGGATGGTGGCCCGCAAAACCCGGGGGGTTATCTTCAGCCCATAACTGGGGAACATTGAACTGTTTCCATTTGCCTTCATCCCACTGTCACATGTCCCTGGCAACCATAAGCCACCATTGCTCTTCCCACGGTACTGTCAGATTCACCTTTCCATACCCCAGCTTCATTGTGCCATCTTCCTCAAAAGAGATCTGTGCTCAGAGTTTACACAACAGATCTCTCCCCAATAGCGGGATAGGGCAGTCAGGCATGTACACAAACTGGTTTGTTATGGAGTGTCCCTTTGCTGTGCATAAGAGAGATTCTAAAAAGGGGTGCTGCAATATACTTCCTGTGGATCCTTGGATATTGATAGTATGGTGGGAGGCCTGGGCTAGGGGCTGGGTTAAGACCGACCGTGTGGCTCCAGTGTCCACCAAGAAAGTAACAGACTTGCCTCTGACATTTAGCCTGACCATAGGTTCTGGGAGGCATTCTGAACCCGGTCGGCCTCAGTCCCATTCTTCCACCTCCACTAATGCTATCAGAGGGGTTCTCCCCAGGCCCCTCTTATAACCTTGCCTTCCCCGGCTTCCTCCTAGGGTTTTCCTGAGGCCCCTTGGAAAAGGCCTACCTCTGCCTCTGGCCTCTCTTCCTTGTTTCTTTCAGGACATTCACCCCTCCTTCCTTCTTACAGATGGCGCACTGGTTGCGTCCTAACCCTGACCTGCCACCCCTCGGCAGACTAATTCCCCTACCCTTAGGGGTCCACATCATGGCAGCCGCCATTAGCTCAGCTTTTCTTTGCATGTTTTTGTCTTTCTTTTGCTCTTCCTCCTTTTCTCTATTCACAAAGACTTTCCTTGCCACTTCCATGAGTTCACCCTAGGCTTTCCTAGGGCCCCCTCAAGTTGTTGCAATTTACGTCGTATGTCTAAAGCACTTTGTGAGATAAATGCCATAGTCAGCATCCGAGCATTTGCTGGGTCGGTGGGATCGATGGGAGTATACATAAGATAGGCATCTATAAGACGGGTATAAAATGCTTCAGGGCTTTCAGTGGGCTCCTGCAATACTAGGTAGGGCTTTGACATGTTAACTGTAGGCTTTCCTGCCAGTCAGATAGCTCGCACCAATAACAACTGGTAGTCCCTTAAATGATCCCTGTCTTTGTAATGATCCCATTCTGGATCTTTAGATGGGAAATGAGCTTCCACATGTTCTGTGAGATTCCCACCTACTATAACATCAGGCTTTAGTATTTCAGTTACTGCAATTTTGATTGGTTTTCTAACTCAATTTTGTCCTTAGGGTTTCTTAGGATGGTGGATCTTTTTCTGTTTGTGCAGAATGCTGTTTTAATGTTGTGTTTTTGGAGGATCTTGCTGATTTTGTCTGTAGTGCCTTTTATATATGGGAGGAGGGCTTTGCCATTCTCTTGTTCTCTGTCTTGGATTTTGGTTGGGGTTTCTTTTTGGATTAGGTGGGTGATCTTCTTTCTTTGGAATCCATTGGCTGTTAGTACGTTGGTGAGAGTGTGTAGTTCGGTTTTTAGGTGTTGTTCGTCGGCTAAGCATTTTGTTCTGGAGATGAGTGTTTCGGCTACGGAATTGATCTGGGCTGGATGGTGGTGTGAGAGTGCATGTAGATAGCGGTTTGTATGTTTTTTCTTCTGGTAGATGGTGTGTCCTAGGGAGCCATTGGATTTTTTGTATACCAAGACATCTAGGAAGGGAAGTTGATTGTTAGCTTCTGTTTCCATGGTGAATTGTATTTTGGGGTGTAGGCTGTTGAGGTGTGTGAGGAAGTTGTTCAGTTTTTCTTTCCCGTGTGGCCAGATTATGAAGGTGTCATCTACGTATCTGAGCCAGAGTTTGGGTTTGTGATCATAGTTTTCTAGAGCTTGTGTTTCAAAGTGTTCCATGTAGAGGTTTGCGATGACAGGTGAGAGGGGTGATCCCATGGGTGCTCCTTCTATTTGTTTGTATTTTTGTCCATTGTAGGTGAAGTATGTATTGGATAGGCAGTGGTTGGTCAGATCTAGGATGTGCTTGGGGGGGTTGTATTTGTTTTGGATGGCTGTCAAGGCTTCTTTTATTGGCACTTGGGTGAAGAGGGATATGACATCAAAGCTCACTAGTAGGTCGCTGGGTTGTAAGTTTTGTTTCTTTATGATCTCGATAACTGGAATGAGTTTCTTACGTGTGAGTTGATGGATTCTGCATAGGGCTGTAGTTGTTTGGCGAGAAATTTGGCTAGGTTTTGTAGAGGTGAGCCTATGGAGCTGACTATTGGTCTAAGTGGAGTTCCTTCTTTGTGTATCTTGGGGAGACCATAAAGCTTAGGGCATCTGGATGATTTCTCTCTGGGTATGATTCTTTGCTGGGTTTCTTCACTGATGGGGGAGGCTTTTATTTTGGATCTGGTGGTTTTTTCTAGGTAGGTGGTGGGGTCTGTCTTTAGGGGTTTGTATGTGGGGTCTTGGAGTAGGTTAGTTAACTTGGTTTGGTAGTCAGATGTGTTCATAACCACTGTCACATTGCCCTTGTCTGCTGATAGGATTATTATGCTGGTGTCTACTTTCAGGTTAAGTAGTGCAGTTTGTTCTTCTTTGGATAAGTTGCTTTTGGGTGGTTTGCTAGTGCAGAGGATGTTGGTGATTTCGAGTCTGATTCTATTAGCATCATCAGGGTTGGTTTTAGTCAGGCTGGTTTCAACTCCGCATATGATGTTTTCTGTGGGGATGTGTTTGGGCGCAACAGCAAAGTTGAATCCTTTTGAAAGGACCTTGGTTTCGGCTTCGGTGAGGATCTTGTCTGAGATGTTGTGCACTGTTTGTTTCATGTGAGGGGGGAGGAGTTGGTTTCTGGCGTTGTTGTAGTTTTCTGAGTTTGTTGGTGTGTGTGTCTGTCTTGAGGGTGGTCTGTGTTTCGGCTCTCTCCAGTTGTTTGGATTTGTCCCAAAGTAAGGGGTGAATCTTGTTGCTGAGTCTGAGGTGAAGTGTGAGGAGATCTTTGTTGATTTGGTCTAGGAGAAATCTTTTTGTGTGAAGTTCATTTCTAATTAGGGCCAATTCTGTTCTTTTTAGGATGCGTTTGGTGGCTGCTGTGTTGGTGTGGAATTTCAATTGGAAGCTTGTGGGAATTAAATTTTGATCTCGGCAGTTGCATAGGAATGCGAGGTCACATAAAATGGAAGCTCTTTGGACTTCAAGTTTTTTATAAGTCCTGGTCAGATGGTGGGTTTCCTCCCCGTAGAGGTGCAATATTTGTTTTCTGAGGTTCTCGCGGGTATTTGTATGTGGATCTTTGGTTATTCGGGTTTTCTCCCATGTAAGATTGGAAGTATCTAGGCAAGATTTCAATGAAGTCTCATTCATCATCTTCAGGCTTGTGTCCGGCTCTGTGCTTCTCAGAGTGATGTGAGCTTGCAGCTGCTTCTTCCTTTTAACTGCTAGTGGGGGTGTGACATGATTGGGTGGTGGCTTGGCTGTGTTCTGATTGGGTGGGGGTGTGTTCTCATTGGTTGGGGGTTTGGCTGTGTTCTGATTGGTTGGGGGGTTGGCCGTGTTCTGATTGGCTGGAGGTGTGTTCTGTTCAGGTGGGGGCTTGGTTGTGCTCAGGTTAGTCTTAGTTGCTGGGGGATTTGAGCTGGTGAGCTGTAATCCTGCTGTTTGGCTTCGAGTTCGTGGTCGTGCCACATCTTCATGGTGGGTGTCAGTATGCTTCATGTATGGCTCGGAAGGGTTTGAAGTGGGTAGTGGTGCAGCTGCAGTGCGGCTTCTGGTCCGTGGTCGTGTCTCATCTTCTGTGTGGGTGTGAGTCTGCTTTTTACGTGGAAGTGTGGTGGTGGCATCTTGTGTGGCCCTCGTGGGTGTGGGTCTTGTTAAGTTTGGAGAATAAGGAGACCAGACATCTGACCAGTGACTTCAACTCTTTAATAATAACAGTAATAGAATAGAACAGAGCAAACTCTATGGGCAGCAGTAACCCTTTTATAGGGTTGGCTGCTGCCCTATTAACCAATAGTCTTTGCGATAAGTTCAAATAATAACCAATAAGAAGTGGCCTCATCCTGACCAATCCTCGTTCGTTGTTTGAGGACCAATCAGGTGTGCAGGCCTTCAAAACCTACTTTGCATTTTATATTAGTTACTTTATTGATTTATAACACCCCTCCCCCTTGGGCTCCGTTTGAGGGGAGCTGTAACAAAATCCTCAAGATAGACAGGCCGTTTGGTCTGTCTTGATGATTTCCGTGGCTCCACCGGGTTTTGCCTGAGGTCCGGTTCTGGTGGAGCGTTTGGATAGTCTCTATTATGTTCCGTTTCGCTGCACGGTGCTTCCGTGCTGTTTTTGTTGAGATTGTCTCTGCTAACTAATGGTTCTTCGGGGTTTCGTAGTTCGGTTTCCCCCATGTACAAGTCCTCTGGAGAAATCAACTCTCTCCCCGTTACACTTGCCGGTCCTTCGCTGGGCCGTAAGGTATCCGTTGGCCTGCTATCAGTCATATCGAAGTCAATTTCCTCGATATTTCCTCCCCCTTCAGTTGGTGAACCCGGGGATCCCTGGGCGCTGGGTGGTAATCTTGAACGGAGTTGGTCTATGTGGCGTTTCCACACCCTCCCATCTTCTGTTAGCAGGTGGTAAGATCTGGGCCCTGTGAGTTGGGTGACGGTTGCGGGTATCCATAAAGGGTCGCCAGAAAAGTTTTTGGCAAAGATTAAATCGCCTACCTTAAATTCTCGGCATTTGCTGCTGGAGCCGAAAGGTTTTTCGGGTGCGTATGTGGGGTGGAATCGGTCAAGGTGCGATCGTAGTTTCCGCCCCATGAGAAGTTCGGCGGGCGTTTTGTTGGTGACGCTGTGGGGCGTAATGTGCTGCAATAATAAAATTCGGTTGATTTTTTCATCGATGTCGCCGAATTCCATTTTGTGGAGGGTCTTTTTTACAAACTGTACCATGCGCTCTGCACGTCCGTTTGCCGCAGGGTGCGCGGGCGAGGTTAGCGCATGGCGGATGCCCCGATCAGCAAGATACTGTTCAAATTGTAATGCAGTGAACTGTGGGCCGTTGTCCGAGACCAAAACGTCCGGGAACCCATGTGTTGCAAATAGTCTATTTAATTTGCTGATAACTGAGTCCGTTGTAGTTGTATTAATCCGATGGATCTCGAGCCAGTTTGAATAGGCGTCGACTGTGATAAGGAAAGTGTGCCCCTTTGTAGGCCCCGCAAAGTCAATGTGAATACGGGACCATGGTCCTCTTGGAGTTTCCCATTCGGTTGGGCTTGCTTTAGGTGGGGCATTATTGACGTCTTGGCAACGTTGACAAGTAGCGACCCAGGCCTCGATCCTCTTGTCGATTCCCGGCCACCAGGCATAGCTCCGTGTGAGTGCTTTCATCTGCACTATGCCCGGATGTCCGTCGTGCAATACCGCTAACACAGTTCGTTGCAGTTTGTCCGGAATTATGACTCTATCTCCCCACAAGATGCAGCCCTTTTGGGAAAATAGTTCAGTTTGGCGGCTTTTAAAGGGCGCCCATTCTGGTGATAGTTGTTCTGTTGGCCACCCACGCTCAACCCAGCGTAGGATGTGTTGCAGGACCGGATCTCGTTTTGTTTCGAGGGCAATGTCCCTCGCAGTCAATGGCGGCGTGTGCAGGGCCTCAATCTGTAGCGTTGTGATGGTCGGGGCTGGATCTTCAACCGATTCTGGGAGTGGTGCCCTGCTCAATGCATCAGCGTGGAGAATTGCTTTCCCTGGGAGGTGTTGCAAGGTGTAGTTGTACGCCGCCAAGAATTCAGACCAACGAATCATTCTTGGGGACAATATATACGGGGTTGGTTTATTACCCGCAATAATCCCCAATAGTGGTTTATGATCAGTAATTATTGTAAACGCACGCCCATACACATATTCATGAAATCTTTTAACTGCAGCCACAATAGCTAAAGCTTCTTTCTCCAGCTGACTATAATTCCTTTCAGCTTTAGCTAGAGTTCGTGAGAAAAATGCGACGGGAGCTTCTGCTCCGTTCGGCAATACGTGGGCCAGGATTGCTCCAATGCCAAAAGGCGAGGCATTGCAGGTAATAGTCAATGGCAGAGTTTCGTTGTACTGCATGAGTACAGAATCAGAAGTTAGCAGTTTTTTTACTTGTTGGAAAGCGTTTTGTTCCCGTTGTCCCCAAACCCACGTTGATTTTTTGTCTAAGAGTCTATGCAGTGGTTCAGCTACCGTTGCTTTATTGGGTAGAAATACATTATAAAAATTGATAAGTCCAAGGAACGCCTGAAGATCTGCCTTGTTCCTTGGAGTGGGGGCCCTCTTAATAGCTTTTAATTTGTCCTCAGTGGGATGGATTCCTTGGCTGTCCAGGAGGTATCCCAAAAACTCTACCCTTTTGGTACATAAGTGGCATTTATTTCTTTTGACTTTGAGACCGGCATCTTGGAACCTTTGTAAGACCATTCGGAGCCATTTTTCTAGAATGTCTCTGTTAGGGGCGGCGATGAGTACATCGTCGAAATACGGTACGACCCCTCTTATTCCTTGCAACAGTCTTTCCATTAAACTCTGAAAGATCCCGGGAGCGACGCTCACCCCGAACTGGAGCCGGTTGCATTTAAACGCACCCCTATGTGTGATGATAGTTTGTGCTTCGGCGGTGGCTGGATCTACAGGCAATTGCTGATATGCCTGCGCTAGATCTAATTTAGCAAAAAAATTTCCGCCCCCCAAGGAATGGAGCAGGTGCTGCACTACCGGCACTGGATATGCACTTTGCTGAAGTGCGTGGTTTAGGGTGGCCCGGTAGTCTCCGCAAATTCTCAGTGACCCATCAGGCTTGATAGGCGTCACTATTGGAGTTTCCCACCGGGCGTGGTCGGTGGGTTCCAGCACACCCTGTGCTATTAGCTTATCGAGTTGTTCGTCGATTTTAGGTTTCAGGGTGAACGGCACCCGACGCAGCTTAAGGCGGATGGGTGCCACCTCAGGGTTCAAATTAAATGATATCGGGGTCCCCTTGTACTTGCCTAGTCTGCTCGCGAAGACGTCTTGGAATTCTTGCACGAGGGCTTCCTCCCAATCGTTGCTTTCAGCCCGGTGAACTCCGGCTACAGTGATCCCGAGCGGCCCGAACCATTGCAGGCCTAAAAGGCTAGGCCGGTCACGGTCAAGGACAGTTAGTGGCAGTGCAATGGTGCGGTCCTTAAAAGAGACCTGGAATTGGCGGGACCCGACGACGGGAATTCGATTACCCTGGTAATCTTTGAGTATAACCCTTTGAGGGTTGAGGTCTTGGCGGCGGATTGTTGGGATGAGCTGCTGGAGCGTCTTCCACGATACCATTGAGAGGGATGATCCTGAGTCTACCTCCATCACACAAGGTTTGTTTTCAATCGCGACCTCCACCCGGATTTTCCCGGCGTCTAGGGATGTAGCGTGGCCTATGGTGATTGTTTGGTGGGTCTCTTCCCGCCTGGTTTCTTCGCGCCTGGGGTTAGTGGTGGACTGGTTGTTTCTGTAGGAGTGGTTTCCCCATCGGTGGTTCAGCTTGTCTCGGGGTGTACCGAGGAATCCTGAAGATTGGCATTCGGCCTGTTGGGTTTTGGAGTTGGAGGTTTGTTTGCTTCTGCAAACCTTTGCGATGTGACCTCTTTTCCCACAAATGCGGCAGAGTGCGTCGAGGAATTTGCAGCTGGATCGTGGGTGACTCGCTCCACATCCTGCGCAAGGTCAAATCGAGCGTTGTGTGAACTGGTCACGTTCAGTTCGGAGTCGGTTGACCTCTTCCTCGTCACTTTCTGATGGGGATTCTAGGTCTTCGTGGTGAGTCGATACCGGGTGTCTCTCTGGGCGAGGCAAGGTATCATTGGCGAGTTGGCGTAGCGGTGCGCTGGTGCGGCGCATTCGGGCTGCCGACTTCTTAGTTGCTTCTGCTGCCGAGGCTTCTTTAAGGGCATCGGTAAGGCTGATGTCCCCCTTAGCCATGATTTTGCTCTGGATTGTGCAATCATCTAAACCCAGAACTAGGCGGTCTCGGAGGGCTTCTTCTAAGTTGGAGAATTCGCAGAGGCCTCCAAGGTTCCGGAGGTCTGCAACGTAGTTGGCAAGGCTTTCGCCTTTCCGCTGGCCCCTCTGGTAAAATTCGTGCCTTCTGACTAAAGTTGGCACGGTGGGCGCGTAGTGGGCCCGTAGTAAAGGCTCGAGGACGTCCCAGTCCATTGCTTTTACTTCGGCTGGCTTGGCAAGTGACTTAGCCATTTTAAACACGGTAGGCCCGCAGTGGGTTAGAAATACAGCTCTTTTTTTGCTGGCTGTTGCATCTTTCAAGTTGTTGGTCTCCAAAAACATTTGGAACCTATCCATGTACGACTCCCAGTCTTCGGTTTCTGGGTTGAATGGAGCGGGTGGTACGGCACCGCTGGCCATGTTGCCGTTGATAGTGCGTGTTCAACCATGTGCTCTGTTGGTTGCTCTGTAGATCAGTCAGCTCTTCGGTCTCCACATCCCACCCTCGTCACCAGTGTTAAGTTTGGAGAATAAGGAGACCAGACATCTGACCAGTGACTTCAACTCTTTAATAATAACAGTAATAGAATAGAACAGAGCAAACTCTATGGGCAGCAGTAACCCTTTTATAGGGTTGGCTGCTGCCCTATTAACCAATAGTCTTTGCGATAAGTTCAAATAATAACCAATAAGAAGTGGCCTCATCCTGACCAATCCTCGTTCGTTGTTTGAGGACCAATCAGGTGTGCAGGCCTTCAAAACCTACTTTGCATTTTATATTAGTTACTTTATTGATTCATAACAGGTCTGGTGTCATTCTTCATGTTAGGTACTCGTCTGTTCCTGAGGGTGGGTTTCCAAATGGCTGGTAGGTGGGAGGTGTCATCTCGTTTATTCATGCTGTGTGGGCGTTTTTCTATCTCTATGGCTTCTCTAATAATTCTGTTGTTGAAGTGTTCGGTTTTGGCGGTAGTTCTGGTATTTTTAAAGTCAATCTCATGTCCTGTGGCTTTGAGGTGTTGGACCAGGGAAGGGGTCGGTTCTTCTTTTTTGATTGAGTTCTTATGTTCTTGAATGCGTGCACTTAATCACCCACCTAATCCAAAAAGAAACCCCAACCAAAATCCAAGACAGAGAACAAGAGAATGGCAAAGCCCTCCTCCCATATATAAAAGGCACTACAGACAAAATCAGCAAGATCCTCCAAAAACACAACATTAAAACAGCATTCTGCACAAACAGAAAAAGATCCACCATCCTAAGAAACCCTAAGGACAAAATTGAGTTAGAAAACCAAGGAGTATACAAAATCCCTTGCACTGCCTGTCCCACCACATACATTGGACAAACTAACAGAAGAATAAGTGCACGCAAGTGAATGCCATACATACATACATACATACATACATACATACATACATATTCCTATAAACAATTATTCAACTATATACATATATACATTTGTTCATTCATATAATACATTTCTAACATCATTCGTCTTCTTTTCATCTCATCCAATCAACTCCTTTCCCAACTTAAGACCTTCCTCTCTGCTCCCACCAATGATAGAATTTAGCCCAAATTGTGTGGTATGCCAATTCATCTTTGTTTTTCATTTCTAGAGTTAACTTGTCCATTTCAGTGCACAGTAAGATTTTGTTTATTACTTCTTCTTCACTTGGTATAACTGTCTCTTTCCAGTTCTGGGTTATACTTGCTGCAATAATAACATGTACAATCAAATAAAGCTCATCTTTCTTATATATTTTTTATATATTTTACATAATTCCTAGTAGAAAGCATTCTGTAAGTGATCTACTCTAAAACCCAACATTCCTTCAGCCACCTCCCCGCCCTAAGCCAATACTCCTGCGCTTTTTTGCAGCAGCACTATGCATAGTAATACGTTACATTCTATTGAACATTTCCAGTCATTTTGGGACTGGCTTTTGTACATCAGCAGTGGTGGGATTCAAATTTTTTACTATAGGTTCTGTGGGCATGGCTTGGTGGGCGTGGCAGGGGAAAGATACTGTAAAATCTCCAGTCAGAGGTAGTATTTTTCGGTTCTCTGAACTACTCAAAATTTCCGCTACCGGTTCTCCAGAACTAGTTGGAACCTGCTGAATACGGTCTGGCTGGTGGAAGATGCCATCGGTAGAACATTTTGAGCAGATTTTCTTTATATGCAGTGGCCATGGTGATCTTTTTATTTCTATCCCATATTGTTTGCCATTGATCTAAATTAATGCTGTACCCAAAGTCTCTGGCCCATACCACCATAGTCTCCTTTACTTGTTCTTCCTCTAATTTATAGGCTAATAGAAATTTGTAGTTTCCCTATCAATTTATCCTATGATTCTAAGGGAGTTTTATCTAAGACTGTTTCTTGCATGTTAGTTCCCCATTCTTTTTTATCCCATTTATACCTTGCTTTTAACTGTAAATATTCCCACCATTCTAGATCCATCCCATGCTGCTTTAGGTCCTGTCTAGCTTTTAACTCTCCATCCCCATTTAAGACATTTTTGTAGGTGATAGCTTTCCTTTGTTTCAATAGGTTTGGATATGTTACTGCCTGCAATATTGATATCCAATTTGACATTTCTAAATATATCTGTTTTCAAGTTTTATTCCATATCTTAAATAGTGCTTGCCTAATTCTATGTTGTTGAAAATGTCTATGTAAGCCTGGCTTGTCAGGCCATAGAAACACGTGCCATCCCTGTTGCAGGTCGTGTCCTTCTAACTGCAGGATTCTTCTATTTTCTAATAGTATTCAGTCTCTAACCCATGTAAGTGAAGCTGCTTGATAATAGATTTCCCAATCTGGGAGACCAAAACCTCCTCTTTCTTTTAATAATTTAAGTTGAATCCTTGGTTTTTTCCCCCTGCCATACAAAATTAGAGGTTGTCGTGTTTAGTTCTTTAAAGAAGTTTTGGTTCAGTTTCGTAGGTATATTTTGGAATAGAAATAACAATTTTGGGAGCACATTCATTTAAATTACTGAAATCTTTCCTGATGATAGTCTTAGGTTACTCCATCTTGCCAAATCATTTTTAATTTGTTGATGTAATTTATCATAATTATCTTCTTTAAGCATCTTGGTGAAATAATAATTCATATTTAACTTTTTTGACTATCTGTATATCCATTTTTTGGCTAGATTATCTTTTTGCTTTGTCATATTTTTAGTTAGCATTTTAGTTTTATCCTTATTAATTTTTAGCCCTGCAATTTTGCCAGTTTTCAAATCTCCATACAGATATAATCTCAGTTACATATTCATCTTTCATCTTTCATATTCAATTTCATATCTTATCACTACTTTAAGTATTCTTTATTAAATTTCCCCCTCAAATACTTCCCTCAGGCTTATTTTATAACTCTCTTATTCATTTCTAAATCTATTGTATATCCTTTTCAAGGTTTTCATATTTTCAAAATAATTATACTTATACTTTTATCTGTCCTGTGTACAATTTCAATCCATATCCACATTACAAACATTACAAAACAAGGTTTCCCCTATAGTTGCCAATTAGAGTATGTCACCTTCATATCTTATAGTTGATTCCCTTTCACCTCCCATTAAAGATTCTACTTCTAAATTATCCCATTAAATAATTATAATTTCCATCAAATAATATATTATAACACGAATCCCTTTTTTAGTCAGATTCCGCATGGTACTTCCCCTTTAAATTACCTCAAAACAATTTTAAGTTTAAAAGAAATAAAAAATAAAATGGAAGAAAATAATTAATCAATTCATATTCATCCTAAATAAAATACTGGTATTAATTCCCTTACAATCCTTTTCATAATTCATTTCAATCACATTTTATAAATCCTTAATATGCATTAATATAATTCAATTGTATTTTACATGTTTTCGTTTTTTACTTAAACTAGCTGTTATCATACATTCCATTAAGTAAAAATCCCCGTTTCATCTTCCATTTTAATTACATATATTTTCCTGTTTTCTACATAATTTCTGTCTAAAATATTTATACAATCCCTTATCACCATGCAGAATCCTCTATTTTAGTTGTAATTTTAACCATTATCTCTGTGTCTATCAATCAAACTATTCCTTTTAATTCTTGTTTGTTTCCCATATTTCTTTATTTCCTGATTCTGTTTTTTGTACTCTTATGCTCTTATATCTTATAGTCTTTAAAATCCACAAATCAACTTCTCCTATTCTTTTTTCTTCTTCAGGCTTTCTGGATTCACAATTATTCCAACACTGGGTTTATACCAAAATCACCAATTAGTCCAAAAATCCACCTTTTCTTACTTTTTCTTTTATTCTAGTTCAATTTTCACTCTCTGAGGTAACTGTTTTGTTGTTTCAATATTTCCTTTTCATTGTATCAAGTCAAATTCATAGAGAAACATGAATTTTTTCTTTTTTCTTTTTCAGTTTAAATTTTTGTCCACAAGATGGCACTCTTCATTATACAAAGTCCTCACCTCCCCCCCCCTCCGTTTTATTGTTCAGGGATTTCCGTGCCTCAATATTCCAAAACAATCAAGTCTCCAATTTGTATATTTCCTCCGTCTTTTTAATGTTCTTAAGTCCAGCTTTAATTTATGCCTGTTTGTTGCCAAGATATTTTAATACAATTTATTTAAGTTTTTTGTTCTGGCTTCTTCCTTTCCTGGTTTGAAGCCCCATTCAGCTGTCAAAATTATTTTCTTTTTTTCCCCCTTCCCTTTATAATTCCGCTGCTTTCTTTTTCTTTCTTAAAGATTCTTAAAACATCAATCCTGGGGTACCTTTTATTTAGTAGTTGCGCCTAATTATCCTGGTTCTTATGTTATCCACCTCTTTCTTCACTCCTGCACAAATCTTAATCCAGCTAACTCCTCCTCTTCAGGGTGGCCATTTTAGGCCACCACTCAGGGGGAAAAATTGCCAAGCCCGGGGGGGAGAAGCAGCTCCCTTGACCTGACTGGTGGCTTCCCCTTACTCTATTGCCCCTCCAAGGTAGCTTCAGCCCCTGATCATGATGATTGGGGCTCTTCGATGAAAGAGCACGGACCAAAGCCGTGGACAGTCATGGTCCCTGGACCATCAGTAAGGAGGGCTTAACCCTCTTTAACATTTTGGAAGTGCAGATACCAGGCTGCTTTTTCTGCTTCTAGGAAGATGACTGAAGTTTCGAATTCTTTGTTAGATTTCATTAGTCTCTCATTAATTTCGTCTACTTTCAATTCTTCCTGGTCCATTCTTACTTTCATTTGTTCCAACTTCTGTTCATTTTTGTTTACTCATTGTTGAAAGTTTTCAAATTTAGCATCCATTACCAACATCCTTTCTTTGAGTTCTCCCAAGTCATTCCTGACCACACCAACCTCCTTTTTCAGTTCTTCATGGTTCTTTATCATTAGTTCCTGCATACTTTGTAGCATCAGTGGTAAATATTTATTGGGGTCGCTCATTCTTTTTGTACCATATCTTCAATGAATTTCTGGGTCAAAGGGCTGCATACCATGATCGAGGCCTGTGAAGTCCTTTTCTTCCCAAGTCCAATCTTTGTCAAATTCGTGTTGTCATGTTCCACAATCTTTTCAAAAAATCACCTTTCAACCAAAATTCCCACCTTCTTTTCACCACTCTCTTTCCTTCCACTGTTTTTCCTTCTATTATTATTATCATCTTTTATTTCCTGTATCCAATGGGCTAAATTATACCCAATAAGTCTTGAGTCCTAAGTTCACAACAATTACAATAATTAAGCTAAAGTTATATATCCTAAATCTTAATCACAGTTGATAACAATTAATTATTGATCTTAATCAATAGCAGTAAATAAAAATTATTTGATTACAAAATATGAACTTAATTACAATACCAATAAGATAGCAAATAGTATTTCTTATAGAAGTGGATATATATTTTAAATATATGGGATTGGTCCAGTAGTATACTATAATTCCTAGTTGCACATCATATGTAATTATTTAGTTAAGTTTAATTATTTCACTACTAGATTAAATAAATTTATGTGACACTAATTCATTAATAGTATAAGTTAAGTAGTAGTATATAATGAATAATAAACAATTCCTTAAGCAAATGTCCCCACCTTTCCCAATTATTCCACAATCACTTTCAACTTCTAAAGATCAAATTCATCAGGACAGAGAGAAATATTTCCTTAGGCAAATCCCCCCCCCCAATTATTCCACAATCACTTGTAACTTTTTTTTAGTTCAAGTTCATCAAAACAAAAAGAAATACTTTCCAACACCAAGGTCACTGATGTTCTTCCTCTGTAACCAGTAGGTGTCTCTCTATCTCCTTAATGCTGTCCAAAAGTGCTCAGTCACTTATAACAACTCAATTTTAGTTCAGTACTTTGTCCTCTTCTCAAAAAGTTGTTAAACAGCAACAAGTTCAGATTTCTTCTTATCAGCTATCAAGCAAACTTTCCTCTCTTCACTGCAGCTCTCAGATTGACAAACCAAATTTAACACTATCCAGAATTACTGTTATCTACACTTCAGCTTACTGTCTAGCTTTTCCTGCTGATCCTTCTGCCACCACTGATCTCTCACCGCTTCTCCTCCAGTCCATCTGGGTTTTCTCTTCTGCCAGAGCTCATTCCACAAATATCTAAAAAAGCACTCCCTTTCACTTCCTCATCTGCAGAAGAAGCCCAGTGAATAATTTAGTCAAAAGCCGCTCCACCATCATTCTGCTGATTCATCCCTAGCCTCGTCCCTCTGTCAGGCTGTTCAGTCGGCCATTGCTGACTATCTTCCTCCTGGTCCACTTGATTAGCTCTTGTTGGTTTTCTAATCGTGTTCCACCACAAACGCTGCTCGGAAGCATTCCACAAGATGCCCACACTTCCGGCTATTACTCCAGGATCTCCTTTACTCCAACAAGTCCCATGAACACAGGGGAAAAGTGGATTGATGAAGCAAAGATCTCCATTCACACTTCCACTCTTTCTGGAAGCTGGCTCCACCTCCCAAATGGCTGTTCTTAAAAATCTTCAGTGATGGAGTACCCGTGACTTCTAGAATAAACCTTTCCACTGATTAATTGTTCTGTTAGGATTTTTTTTCTCTTAGTTCTAGGCTCATTCTCTCCGTGATTAGTTTCTATCCATGACTTCTTGTCCTGTTCTTAGGGCCTTTGGAGAATAGGTTGACCCCATTTTGTTTGTGACAGTCTCCTTGA
>NW_020718369.1:0-21412 GCF_900518725.1 Notechis scutatus
CCTTGCCATATATACTTCAACACAATTTTATTTAATTCTTCAAAGTAATCCTTACCTAACCTAATTGGTATTGTTTGGAACAAATATAAAATTCTGGGTAAAATATTCATCTTAATTGTTGAAATTCTACCTATCAATGACAATTGTAGGTTTTCCCATTTTTTCAGATCAGATGCTATCTGCTGTTTAAGTTTAATATAGTTATTCTCTTTCAGTGTAGTACATCTTGACGTCAAATATATCCCCAAATATTTAACTTTGTTCGTAACTTGAATTTTCAATAGGTCTGCCAGCTCTTCTCTTTGTCTTAATAACATATTCTTTGTCAGAATCTTTGTTTTGTCTTTATTTATTTTCAAACCAGCCATCTCACCATACATCTCTATCTTTTCCAATAGTTTTAAAGCTGTCTCTAGAGGGTCTTCCAAAATAAAGACCAAGTCGTCTTCAAAGGCTTGCAATTTAAATTCCTCCTTTTTAACTTTCATTCCTTTTATGTTTGTATCTTCTCTAATAATTCTATTTAACACTTCCAAGGTCAATACAAATAACAAAGGAGATAATGGGCATCCTTGTCTTGTACCTTTTTTAATATTAATAAAGTCTGTAAATTCTCCATCTATCATTACTTTTGCCGTTTGCTTATAATATATGGCTTCTATTGCTTGGATAAATTTTCTAGCAAAGCCGATCTGTTCCAATAATAATAACATAAATCTCCAATTCACATTATCAAATGCCTTTTGGGCATCTAAGAATATCAAAGCCATTTGTTTTTCAGGGTGCGCCTCGTAATATTCCAATGTGTCCAGGATTACCCTCATATTGTCTTTAATTTGTCTCTTTGGTAAAAATCCATTCTGATCAGGGTGAATAAAGTTGTTTAAGTATTTTTTAAGCCTCCCTGCCAAGATTGAAGCAAAGATTTTATAGTCTGCATTCAATAAGGAAATAGGTCTATAGTTCTTAATTTGTAATGGGTCAACCCCTTCTTTTGGGATAAGTGTAATATAAGCTTCTGACCATGTTTTAGGTATTTTCTTATTTATCATAACTTCATTCATGACTTCTAACAGTGAAGTGCTCAACGATTCTTGTAATGTTTTATAAAATTCTGCCGGGAGACCATCTGGTCCTGGTGCTTTTCCATTGTTCTGTCTGTTGAGTGCTTCGGTTAATTCCATCATTGTTATAGCACTTTCTAACATTTTCCCAGTTTCATCAGGTATCTTAGGTAGGTTAGCATTTTGTAAATACTGTTTAATTTTTTCCTCATCAAGATCCTCCTGTTTATATAATTGTCCATAGAAGTCTTGAATGATTGCTTTTTTCTCCTTATTACCATAACAAATTTGACCTTGATCGTCTATTAACTGTAATATTTTCCTTGATTCTTTCTCTTTTCTCAATTTATATGCTAACCATCTACCTGGCCTATTTGCATCTTCAAAATAGTTCTGTTTAGCACTTTAATTTTTTGTGCCAGTTCTTCTTTCTCTACTTGATCCATTTTATGTTTGATTATATCCATTTTAAGTTTAATATCTTTTTTCTGTGGCCTTTTCTGTAATTCTTTTTCCAGTTTTTTATGGTCATCTTCCAGAGCTTTAATCATTTGCCTCTTCCTAATGTTCTTTTTCTTTGTACAGTTTATTATTAATCCTCTTGCATATGCCTTCATTGTATCCCAAACATTCTGTATTGAAGTATCTTCTTTTTTGTTTTCATTAAAGAAGGCCAATTCTTTTTCCATCCATTGTGTAAAGTTTTTTTCCTTTAAAATAGTATTATTTAATGTCCATCTAGATCTTCTTTTTTGTCCTTTCCATTTAATTGTCATTGGATTGTGGTCTGCCCATGTACTTGTTTCAATATTTATTTCTTGAATATTAGATAATAATTCTGTTGAGGTCCAAATCATATCTATTCTGGACCATGATAAATGTCTATTGGAATAAAAAGTATATTGTTGAATTTTAGCATTTCTTTCTCTCCATATATCTTTTAAATTTAATTCATCTGTCATTTTAAAAAAGGATTTAGGGAGAGTCTTCCTATTTTGTCGTGTTGCTTTTGCTGTATAGTCCAGTTTATTGTCTACAATTCCATTGAAATCTCCCATCATAAGTATATTAGCATAGTCCAGTTCAATTATTTTCATGTGTAATTTTTTATAGAATTCTTCTTGCTTATCATTCGGGGCATAAATTGCAACCAAAAGTGTTTTTGTATTATTATCCACTATTTCAACCATTAATACTCTTCCGTCTTCATCAGTATAAATCAGTTTTGCTGGAATGGTTTCTTTAATGTACAAAACCACTCCTCTTTTCTTACAGTGAGTCAGAGAAGTAAATATTTTCCCTAATTTTGATCGTGCCAGTAATTGTTCGTGTTGTTTTTTAATGTGTACTTCTTGTAGGCAAATTATATCAAATTTTAGCTTCTCTAATTTGTGAAAAGTTTTTCTTCTTTTGGTAGCTGAATTCAGTCCATTTATATTCATGGAAATCAGTTTTTTTTTTCCTCCATGGTTATGCTTTATATTTAGGTCTAACAGCTCTCGTGGATCTTACTTCACGTTGTTCTTTGGTCTCCACTTGTCCACCTATTGCGCCTTCTTCTTTTCCCATTCCCATTTGGTCCTCTTCAAATTCAGTTAAAATGTTCTCTTTTTCTATCTCCATTTCTCTTCTTTCGAAAAATTCCTTGTAGAATATTTCTGCTTTCTCAATTGAATCAATTCGGTGTCTCTGTTCTTGCCATGTAAACATTAATCCTTCTGGAATCAGCCATCTATAGTTCACCTCTTTTTTCAAAAGCATTTTGGTCAAAAATCGATATACTCTTCTAATCTCTCTCACTTTTCTAGGTACTTGTTTTAAGACCACAATCTCTTTGCCTTCTCTCTTACCACTTGTAATATTTGGGTTTTAATAGTTTTTTTGGTGAATCTGACATGAACCTCTCTTGGTAATTGGTTCCTCATCGCATATCTTGTGAAGACTCGATATATCTCATCTACTCCATCCATCATCTTTTCCTCTGTTATTTCCAAGGCTCCAGCCAAGATTTCAATCATTACTGCAGCCAAATTTTGTCCTTTTTCTTCCTCAATATTTTGGAATCTAAGATAAAATTCTGACCTGTCCATCTCCCACTTCAACATCCCACTTTTTTCTTGTTCAACCGTTGTTAATCTGCTATCAATATTTCCTCTTTTTGGGTAAATGTTTATCGGAGATCCCTAGTAGGAAGAACTCTGGTTTGTATTCGATTTGTTCTTTGGTTATCTCCTCCAACCATTTTCTGATTTTTTGCCAATATTTCTGGGTTTGTTTGCAAGACCACCACATATGAAAGTAGGTTCCTTCTATGCTTTTACATTTCCAGCATTTTGGACTCGTGTTTAGGTTCATTTTCGCCAACCTCGAAGGGGGCAAGTGCCATCTATAAAACATTTTGTATGTATTTTTTTTATATGCTGCCAATTTTGTAATCTTAATATTTCTGTTCCAAATCTTTTCCCATTCTGATAATGTAATACTTCTTCCAACATTCCTGCTCCAGGCTATCATGGTCCCTTTGACTATCTCTTGTTCTAATTCTACTTCCAGTAAGTATTTATAGAATTTGGATATGTTCTTTTTGTTTGATCCTAGTAAAATTTTATCTAAATACTGCAATTTGTTATAAATTCCAAAGTCTTTTATATCTTGTTTGTATCTGCTAAGGATTTGTATATATAACCACTGATCAATTTTAAATCCCTGTTCCTGTAATTCTTGTTGAGTTTTTAATTTTCCTTGCGGATCTAATAAATCTTTATATTTAATCATTTTTGTTATGTCCAAATTATTGCGGTGTACCATTGCCTCCATTGTTGATAGCCAGATCGGAGTTTTTAGATAGTGTTTTTTGCATATTTTTTTCCAATTAATTAATAATGAGTCCCTAATGAGGTGTCTATGAAAGTAAGACTGCTTGGGTTTCCCCACTTCCCATAAGAAGGCATGCCACCCTCTCTGGAGGTCATGCCCTTCTAATGTTAAAATTCTTTTATTAAATAAGTTCACCCAGTCTTTTAACCATAATAGGATAGCTGCCGAATAATATAATTCCCAATTTGGAAGAGCTAGACCCCCTCTACTTTTCGCATCTTGTAAGGCCTTTACATTGATCCTGGCTTTTTCCCCCTGCCAAATAAATTTAAGTGTAATCTTATTTAATTCTTCGGAAAAAAATTTTGGCAACTTAATTGGAATTGTCTGGAATAAATAAAGAAATTTTGGTAATATGTTCATTTTAATCGAGGCAATCCTGCCCAATAAGGAGAGCTGCAGCTTATTCCAGGATTCTAAACCTTTCTTTGTTTGTTGAAGTAGTTTATCATAATTGTTCTCTTTGAGTGATTTACCTTGTGGTGTTAACCATATTCCTAAATATTTGACCCTTTTTGTTACCTGTATCCCCATCATTGCTTCTAATTCTTCCTTCTGGTTTTCTGTTAAGTTTTTGGTCATTAACTTCGTCTTTTTTCTATTAATTTTTAATCCTGCCACTGCGCCAAATCGTTCTAATTCTTTTATTAGATTATATCCTTTTTCCATGGGTTCCTCCAAAAAGAAAACCATATCGTCAGCAAACGCTTGTAGTTTATATTCTTCTGATTTGACCCTCACTCCTCTAATTTCAGAATTTTGTCTAACCCGTGTTAAGAATGATTCTAGGGCAAAAATGAAAAGAAGAGGTGAGAGAGGGCAGCCCTGTCTGACACCTTTTTCTATATTTATTGGACTCGTTTGTTCGCCATTGATTAGTATATTAGCCTGTTGTGTATTGTAAATTGTTGTTATAATGTTTTCAAATTTGGTGCCAAGACTCATATTGTAATTTTTTTGAATTAAAAAGTGCCAATTTAAGTTGTCAAATGCTTTCTCAGCATCTAAAAACATGAGTGCGGATTGTTTCTCTGGGTGGGCTTCATAATATTCTAGGACATCGATAACGGTTCTTAAATTGTTCTTTATTTGTCGGGATGGAAGAAATCCATTTTGATCTTCGTGGATATGTGGATTTAAAGCTTGTTTTACTCTATTAGCTATGATAGAAGTAAATAATTTATAATCGGCATTTAAAAGTGAAATCGGTCTATAGTTGTTAATGTATCTATGATCTGCATCCTCCTTCGGGATTAGCAAAATCAGCGCCCCCCTCCACGAGTCCGGCATCTTGGCTGCCAGAAGTACCTCATTAAACACTTCCAGCATCAGTGGTCCTACTAGTTCCATTATTGCTTTATATAGTTCTGCCGGAATCCCATCTGGTCCTGGAGATTTGTTATTACTTTGATTCTCCGTTGCTGACTTCAATTCAGACCATGTAATACCTTTATTCAATAATTCTATCCATTCCTCTCCAATTACCTTTTCATTCGTTTCTGTTAAGCCTGGATTCCCCAACGGGTGTTAAGGAAAACAAACTAAACAGAATGTGCAGCGAAGTCAGATAGGAAGACAGGTAAATGTATGAGATAAGTTTTCTAGTTAACACGCAGTAAAAATACAGATACGCTTGTGCTATCAAAAATTATAATTTATTCCATTTAAGAATTATAGCATAGTCATTATAAACAGTCCATTATTCAAATACCAAATTCAATCAAGTCTTGTCGAGGATACTCTAATTGCAAAGTCCGTGTCGAATAGCCAGTGTCAGTACACATATAATAAATCTGTCCAAAACTTATCTTCTCTCCGTTGAGAAATATCTTCAAAGTAATCCAACACTTCTTCTCCTCCCCGATCCAGCAAGAATGCAGTCTTCAATAAGCCAGCCAGTAAGTGCCAGAGAGTGCCTTGCTGCTTATATAGTACTTTTACAGCTGCACCCTTAATTACACTCCTTTAGCTTAAAGTCACATACACTTTATCTGACAAACCATGATTCATCATTTTATTATCTTTACCCAAAACAGTTAGGGTAAAACAATGTTATCCCTAACATTCTCCCCTTTTGGGTAATAATAATAAATATTACAATAATATATCCATTTACACTTTCAAATCACAATTGTCACAACTCTCTTTAAATTTTACAACACCTTGTGCTTTTGTAAACTGGTCTGCAATATTTTTTTCCGTCATGCAGTACTCAAGTTTAATTAGACCATTTTTAACAGATTCTTTAACATTTAAGTATCTTAAATCAGTATGCTTTGATCTAGTCTTTACAGCAATATTAGTAGCTAACTGTATAGCCGCCTGGTTGTCCTCGTACACAATAATGGAATCTTTAACAGTTATACCCATGTCTAATAATAACTGTTTGTACAGAATTAAGTCAGTGGCATAGTAATGACAGACATGAAAATTCTGCTTCCATCGTTGACAAGCTAATATGCTGTTGTCTGATTGACCTCCACCCTATTAGTGTCTTACCAAATAATATAACCATCCCAGATGTTGATTTTCTAGTGTTTATGTCAGTTGCAAAACTTGCATCTGCATAGGCACTAAGAATCAAATCACCTTTTGGCTCTAGATACAATGCATGGTGCATTGTTCCTTTAAGATATCTTAAAATTCTCTTTAATGCTTGCCAATGACATTGATGTGGATCATTATTAAATTGTGCCAGCTGATTAATACTATAAGCTATATCTGGCCTTGACCAATTGCTTATATATGATAAGCTACCAATCAAAGATTGATATATGGTCATCAAATTTGGGACTTTGAGCATCAATTTTGCAAATTTCCTGACTCATTGGAGTCTTTGCAGGCTTACAAAGTTCCATTTTATACAATTTAATTAATTGGCAAATTTTATCCTCTTGAGATATCTTAAATCCTTTTTTGGTTTTATTAATTGTCAATCCTAGATACTTTTTTATTTCGCCTAAATGTTTTAATTTTATCCTTTTGGCTAATAATGAAATAATCTCAGTAGCTTCATTATTGGTCTTAGTAATCAAAGCAATATCATCTGTAAATAATAATAATAATGACACCGTTCCATTATTTTCTCTTTTAAACATACATGGATCTGCTAAACCAGATTTAAACCCTATATTGTTTAATTCTTTCACAATATATTGGTTCCATTCATAGCCAGATTGTTTCAATCCACATAAACTCTTCTTGAGTTTCCAATAATCATTGCTATTTACTTTATTATCTTTTATACCAACCGGTTTTTTCAAATATATTGTATGTTGCAATGGTGCATGTACATATGCAGTTTCTACGTCTAAATGGTTAACAATATAATTCTTCTTAGCTGCCCACACTAAAGCTGCTCTTAAAGTTGTAGCCTTAAGATTTGGTGCAAATACCTCATCATAATCATATACATTTTGATTAAATCCTTGTGCTACTAATTTAACCTTATAAGTTACTTTCCCATTATTTCCAGTCTTTACTTTGAATATCCATTTGCACCCAATGGATTTTTCTCCTGGAGGTAATTTGGTTTCTTCATAAACCTTCATTTCCTTTAATGAATTTAACTCTTTTTTCATTGCCTTTTGCCAATTCTCCTGATCCTTAGCAGGATACATCTTAAGTTCATCTATGCTAGTAGGAACTTTATTTACTTGGCAAACAATATTTGCCTGATATCTATCAGGTGGTCTGGTTATATGCGTTGTGCGTCTAGGTATAACAGGACTTACAGGTGGACTTTCCTTTATTTCCTGTTCTTGACTATCTATCTCTTCTTGATCAATTATTTCCTCTTGATCTGGTTCTATTTGCTCTTCATGGATTTCTTCTTTAATTGGACTTTTCTTATAACTAGTCTTTTCTTTCTGCCTCTTATAGGGTTCTATAATAACATCATTATCTGAATCCTGCTCTATTCTATTCCATCCTATATGTTCTAGGAATTGTGCACTAGCACTGCAGTATACTCTAGATGTACCTGGTTCCCAGACTCTATAAGATCTATGGTTTGCTTGATATCCAACAAAAATTAATCTTTTAGCTCTATGTTGTCCTTTGTGCCTGAGTTGTGTAGGGATATGCACCCATGCTGGTGCACCAAATGTGTGAATATAACTCAAATCAGGTTTCCTACCATGCCACAGAGTGAATGGTAATTCACCTGTTGTTGAATTAACAACATTGTTTAATATGTGATTCCCACACATTATAGCTTCTCCCCACAAATTGTCAGGTAATCCAGAATCAGATAACATTGTCCTTCCCATTGATTGCAGTGTTTGGCCTCGTCTCTCTATAAAGGCATTATGTTGAGGCCTATATGGTGCAGACTTTTTATGTTGAATACCTGCCATTCTAAGTCTATTCTGGATTTTATTATTTGTAAATTCCGCACCATTATCTGTTATAAGAGTTACTAATTTCTTTTTAGTTTTCCTCTCTGCAAATTTTAACCAATTAAAGAAATTTGTATACGTTTCAGTTTTTCTCTTCATTAGAAAACAGAAACCATACCTAGAATAGTGGTCCATTATGCTTAATATGTATCTAGCACCACCTACACTTGGCTTTTTAGGACCTATTATATCGGCAAATACTACCTCTAAAGGCTCTTTGGTAATAAATCCATCAAATCTATTTGCCGGTATAACTTTGCTTTTGTTTTGATTACAAGCAGAACATTGCAAATACTTATTACAAGGTTTCAAACTTATTCCTTTAGATAGTTGAACAGTTCTCTTAATCATTTTAAAATTTAAATGACCTAGCCGTCGGTGTAACAAGTGAATACATTCATCATGAGCTTTCTTATTTTCATAAACCGTGTTAGCCACTTCTAAACCATTATCATTTAACACATATAAGTCACCTCTTAAAGATGCAGTAATTTTCTTACCTTCTTTTTCAATTAAACAAGTATCTCCCTTAAAGGTAATTATGTATCCTAATCTAACCAACATTCTAACAGAAAGCAAATTAAATTTAAGTTGAGGTACATATAACATTTTTACGTTCTCATTTATACTAGAACAATGAGCTATACCTTCACCTTTTGCCTTCAGTTTCCATCCGTTTGCCAATGAGATATGCTGTGTACTCATGGACATTTTTACAAATTTTTTGTTATCATTTGTAATACAGTGGGACGCACCACTGTCAACCACCCATAAATTATTTTTTACAACTCCATTACTATACATTGCTAACTCATAATTCTTATTTCTTCTTTGATGGCTTACAGCATTCTGGCTTGCATTCTGGCGTTTTGGTTTCTTACAAAATCTTGCAAAATGTCCTCTCCCTCCACAATTAAAACACTTTTTAATTGCGTATGCAGTAGGAGATTCATTATTTTCCTTTTGAGGTTGCTCCCTCCTTAACTGATCTCTTTCAAGCCTTCTTCTGGCCTCTTCAATCAATCTGCCAGTGATATCAGTTAAATTTAGGCTTTCTTTAGGCAATATTTCAAGGAAAGTTACGTAGTCATCAAAACTTTCGTCTAATGAAGATAGAATTATGTAGACCTGGTGTAGCTCAGAGAAAATTAACTCCTTCTCATGAAGTTCTTGGAAAATGCTTTTCATAGTATTTAAATGACTCAGCATATCACCATTCTTTTGGAGATACGTGCGGAAAAGCTTCCTTGTTAGATTTATGTGAGCACCAACGTTATCTCGAACATAAATCCTCCTCAGTTTTTGCCAACACCCAACAGCAGTTTGCTCTCCGCGTATATGAACAAGTTGTTGATCAGTTAATGTGAGTCCTATGATGCAAAGTGCTTGTTCATTTTTCTCTTTGAATTCTTTTATCTTTTTACTATCTTCCTCATCTTCAGGATCCCAAGCTTCTACGTTTGGTGGATTTTCAATTATGTTCCACAGACCTTCTCTTCGTAGAAGTAGACTACATTTCATAGACCATGAAACATAGTTTGTTCCATTCAGCTTGGATATAAGGGACAAACTTTGTAGACTGACTTGTGCCATGTTTCACTATATGGAAATAAAACTATAATTGATAAAACATAGCTGTCTGTTTACTGTAACGTGTAACAACACAAAATCTCACTTTTTACATAAACCTGTTTTTATCCTAGTTAAACAGACTTTGCAGTCTCTCTGGGCCCATAACCAGTGTTAAGCCTGGATTCCCCAACGGGTGTTAAGGAAAACAAACTAAACAGAATGTGCAGCGAAGTCAGATAGGAAGACAGGTAAATGTGTGAGATAAGTTTTCTAGTTAACACGCAGTAAAAATACAGATACGCTTGTGCTATCAAAAATATTGTTTATTCCATTTAAGAATTATAGCATAGTCAAATAAACGGTCCATTAGTCATATATCAATTTCAGTCAAGTCTTGTTGAGGATACTCTAATTGCAAAGTCCGTGTTGAGTAGCCAATGTCAGTACACTTACAATAAATCAGTCCAATATTTATCTTCTCTCCGTTGAGAAAACAAAACACTCCTTTCCAGCAAGAACGCAGTTATCAATCCATCCAGTAATTGGGGATCAGTAAGCCAGAGAGAGAGAGAGAGCTGCATTTGCCTCGCTTCTTATATAGTGTTTTTACAACCACACCCTTAATTACATTCTTGCTGTTAAATTTACACACACTTTAACTAACAAACCATGATACCATATTTATTATTTTTACCCAAACCAGTTAGGGTAAACAATGTTATCCCTAACACAAATTTTGCTACAGACATAAATACACGAAAATCTACATCGGGTACTGTTGTATTATCGGGAAAAGTGTTGATTGGAGGGAGATCTATTAGACAGAAACATCTAAGTTTGTCAAAAATGGAGGCTGAATTCTCATGTTTGTCTTTATTATTACTAAAAACATGAACTGAATTAAAAGGAATAAAATGAGAAAATGTCCACCTTGTAATAATAAACACATCTTTATGAACAAGCTTGTCAACATTTTTTTAAAAAAAATATTATCACCTTCTAAACATGCCACAAAGACAAATATAAATGAGGCTGATAATGAGTTAGAATTTCTTGTTTCTTACTATATTTTCTCTACAATTCAGATCTGGCCTCAGCAGAATAATGTAGCATTTAGGGGAAAAGATACAAACCAAGAGAGCAGCTCCAGAATCCAAAATAGAGAAGATCTCCACAGCCACCATGGACTTCCCTTTGAGCTAAGGTAGGTGGGGAGGAAGGAGATCCAAACACTGCAAAAGACCAGCATGCTAAAAGTTATGAACTTGGCTTCATTAAAGCAAATTTCCTAGCTAGAAATGCCACTGTGAAACTGACAAGGGCCAAAAGTCCTAGGTAGGAGAGGACACCATAAAACATTACAGCTGAGCCTTGCTTACATTCCAAGATGATTTCTCCAAACAAGCAGTGGAAGTCCAAACTAAGAAATGGGAGAGAGGTTTCCCGCCAGGTGGCACAAAGGACTGGTTGGATCAGGGGACAGGCTATGACAATGGAGTTGGTCAGTGGTTTTCCTAAGAGTTTCCTTGTCTTGTTCCCTGGCTTGGTGGCCATGAAGGCCAAAACCACCATGACAGTTTTTGCCAACACAGAGGAAACTGCAAGGGAAAAGAGAATGGCAAAAGCAGATTGTTGGAAGAGACAGGTGAGCTTCCCTGGTTCACCAATGAAGAAGAAGGAGCAGAGGAAGCAGAGCAGAAGGGAGACCAGGAGGATGTAGGTGAGATCTCGGTTGTTGGCCTTGACAATAGGTGTCATAAAGTTTAAGAAAAATTGCCAGAACTGCTATTGTGATCACTGAGAGGAGAAGAGTAAGAAAAAAATAAAATATATCCCAGGATGTCTTGATAGGTAAGGAAGTGGATCTCCTTGGCAATGCATTGGTCCTTGTCCTTGTTCGGAAATTGGTCTTCTGGGCAGGGTTCACAGTGAGCTGAATCTGAAATCAAAAATCTTTGTCTAAGGATTTTTTGAGAAACTGCAATGTACATTATCCCTTGCACAAAGGTGATAGACGTGTTTCCTTTCTGCTGGTGACCAACTCATAAAAGGAGTGATGAAAGAACCCATGTGCAATTTATGGGGCAGAGAAAGAGCAAATCATTTACCATAATCCTGGTGATAGATTAGCCTGAGAGGAGGATTCAGTTCCAGCTATCCATTCACTGTGCCCTTCCATGAGTGGCTTTCCATCTGGGGTAGCTGCCTGTTATTTCTCCTATTTTATAACGGAACCCACAATAGACTGATAGATCTATTATCCAGGAATGCTAGTGGTTTTTTTGTGAGTATATTATCCCTTCCTTAAATTCTCTACTTTGGACCTCAAATCTGTTCATTCAGAGGTTTTTCTGCCCCCTCCTGCTCTACCAAATTGACATAGATAGATGAATGTCCTTTCTCCCTGGCAGGTCTATTTCTTCAGAGGTTGATAGTGCTGATGGAAGGAGAATATTCTGTGTAATAAAAATTAAAGCTTGGACTGCACACCAAACTTCCTCAGGAAAGATTGGAAGGCTGTTTTTGCAATTTGTTGTTAGAGTGGAAATCCAAGTTGGACATTCATAAAGTCTGCCCTAAAGCTATCCTGCCTGGAAGTGCTGAGGATTGGGAAAAACTCTGTGACCAGGGCAGTTTAGATTGGTAAACTGAAAGGTTTTGCTGGAAGATAGGATTTCATATCTATCTCATAAAAAATGACACTAACGAAAAATGACTTAATGAATGTTTTCTTTGATCTTAAAAGATTAACATTTGAAGTCTTGTCTACCTGACTTGTTAGAAATGCTCCTTTCTGGACAAGCACCACACTGGTAGCAGCAAACCTCTTCACCCTCTGGAACTCTCCTCCTCTCTCCTGCATGGCACCTCTTCATGCCACCCTTGGCAAAGGGCACCTTCTGAAACAGAAAACAGAAATACTTGAGATGACCTAAGCTGCATTCATTCTTTCCCCCATTCCTATTTCCTTTCCCTATTCCTACTTCTACATTCAGAATCTCTTCTAAAGAAATATATTGCCACTGTCAATCAGAAATCAAGAACAATCTTGAGGAAATCATGCCTGGGACATTTCTGACACACCCATAAATGTGGGAGATTGGATCTGGAATCTCAGCCTTCAGAGGAAGGATGACAATTTTTCTAAAAGAAACAACTGTGAGGTTACAACTGAGTGGAAATGGTCCATGCAAATCACTGTTGCTTCCTGTACTTGCATCCTGTATTTCAAGGAGACAATGTCCCCAAGCCTAACCATTTGTGGAATGACACAAATCAGACCTCAAATGTGCAAAGCAGATTTTTCATCAAATGACTGCCATAATTTCTGGCTTGATGATTGCTCAAGTTAGAAAGTTGTTCTGCATCTCAGTAAGATAATGCATCTTTCTTTGTACTTGTAACATTTCTTTGAAGCCCACCTTTGTAGCCCAGACGATTCCATCAGATTTAATGGTGAAATCCTGGCCTGGAGGAGCCTCAGGATTTACTTGCCCAACCTTCATGGGGACAAAAGATTGATTGGGGAAGAGAACCCAGTTGAGAAGATCATAACGAGCAGATCCCAGTCCATCTTCTGAGAAGGTGACTTCATCTCCAGCACTGTTATTGAACTGCATGTTCCTCAAATAGGAGAGAATCTGAAATAAGAGACCTTCAGATATTGGAGTATTTGGGCTAGAGCCACAAATGAGATGTCATAGCTTCTACCATCACATAATGGCCATCTTGAGAGGATGGGTTTATATTTCAGAAGATAGTTTCATCTCCTAGTGGTGAACTGAGGAATCAGGTGTATTTAACTCTGAAACTAAAAGTTTCCCCTTTATTGCTGGACATGCTTTCCAACTCCAATTTGATCAAAATACAAGAATTTGAATTCCACAATCTAAATTTAATTTTAGGCGTTTCCTCTTGTAATACTTTAATACTTTCCAATAGTTCCTTTGGCCCAAGATCTTGTTAACTGATAAATGAATGTTTGAAATAAATAAATAATTTCTATCAGAGCCATCGAAAATTCCACTGATTTTCTCTAGCTTGTTGTGAAAGGCTGCAGAATGCAGGGACAATGTTTGATCTACTGGGCCATGTTTAAGGAAGCATCTCAGATGGGGTCTCAGATGAATTGGTATGGGAGTTTGCAGGCATTTAATCAGGAAGTGAAAAAATTCATAAGGGGAATTTCCGTTCTAAGCATCTGTGGACTGAGTCAAAAGCCTCAGAAATTACCTGCCATGACTGGACATTTGAGGTCCTCTTTCCAAGCCTCATGATGCTTGGTCAAACTCTGGATCCATACATTGCATGCAAAGCATGTGCCAGAGCATAAACAGCATTGTAGATATTGTAGATAACTTTCTCCTTTCATGCTCCTTTCAAAAGTGTAATTGGGCAGATTCTGCACATTCTCCTTTCCTGTACATTGTTTTTCTCCCTTTAGAGGGATCTTTCCTGATTTATGGATCTTGCAGCCAAAGACATATTCCCACCATGGAAGGAGAAAGACGTCTCCTTGAGGGTTCAAGGGTTCTAAAGACAGGAGGAAGTGGCTGAATTTTGAGACATCCCCGGAGTCGTCCCTAGAATGCAAGACCCCATGTAAAAGTTTTATATATGGCAATGTGTATCCTGATTCCTCCACACCAAGTTTCCAATGGGAAGTGAAGATACAAGCTTTTCTAAAGGATAATTTTTTGAATTATTTTAAAAAATGTACCACCCATATTACAGTGCTAATAACAGTTGAGTCTGCAAACATGATAAACAATTCTGCCTTAGACCAGGTAAGAACATTGAAAATAAACTTCTTATGAGTGATTTCAAAATTATACCATTCCAGCATTAGAGTGAAGGCCAGGCAGATTTCCTTCTCCTTGAGCATTGGAGTCAGAGTTGAAATGAAACGTTCTCCCTTGTCATGTTCAGGGGCCAAAAGCCCAACCCAGTTCCACTGGAAATACAGGAGCAGCTGGACTAAACCCACATACTGAGTATATTCCTTGGGATTAATCTGGAAGAAGGAAGGATAAACTCTTCTCTCTCCCTGAGAAAACGCAAAGCCAACACTGAGCTGTAGAAAAAGGGATTCTTTTTTCAAAGATAAAGTAAAAGCTTTCTGTTGACTTTAGTTGTTACCACTGTGTGGTTGATGCCCCTCGCAGTCAGGCTTAATAGGATTAATCTTCTTCCCTTTTTTGCCATTTTTATTGGAAGGAAAGAGAAGAAACCAACAACCTAATATAGAGAATAAATGGCACTAAAATGATGGTTACCATTTAATAAAGAATAAAATAAGAATCACAAGCTCATTATATCCCCCACCCCAACAAAAAAACTACTTTTAGGTTCATCTTTGGCTTTTCTGTGTGCTTTTGATCTTTGTCCACTCCATACTGTATCCAAGAAAGTTCTCTTACCTGTGGGACCTTAAAGATGCTGAAGATGGAGGCCATCTGCCTTGAGGACTTGGCACTGAGACCACCAATGATGGAGAGGAGAGTGTCCTGAATATCACATTTGTAACCTTGAACCACTTGGCCTCATGAGGTGAGCATGGAGAGGCTGTTTAAGAAAATATATCTCTCCCTCTGGAAATGGCCATAGATGTGGAAGCCAAGGGTGATGTTGGGGAGCATCATTTTCCTGATGAAGATTTTGAGAATTCCAGCCCATTTTAACAGCTTGCTAATTTATTGAGAAAAGCACAAAATGTGTACTACACCGGGACAGTGCAAATACTAAAAGAAGCATTTCTGAAAAAAGTCCCTGATTTTGAAACAAACAAACAAAAATTTATCTGCATGTTTCCCCTCCAGCTGAAACTTACATATTATGTAGATGACGAATCGATGTATTAAAGTCTAGGACAGGAGACTTTACAATGGTTCCAGCGGAAAATTCCCACCAATAATGAAATCACCAGGCCTATAGTTGCTTTTCCTTAACTGGACATAATCCCTGAACACACAAATGGTTCGGAGCCTCTTTGCTGCAGTTGGAGCCAGGAGCCAGAAGAGCAACAGCATCAACAGTAGCATGACTCCAGCCTGGTCATTCTTATCACTTTCCCTCCTAAAACAAAAGCCAAGGTTTATGCATAAACTGATTTGAAGGTTGCTCCTGAAATCTCACTGGAACTTTAGGAGATCAGACACCACCTGTGCCACCTGGATATCTGCAGGACTAATTTATAGCAACCATGCTTCCTCTTTACCTGTGTTTGGGCCATGACCATAGAGGAAACAAAGGCATATGAGTCTCTTCAAACCCAGGAGGGAGTTCTTTTCAAGACAGACTAAGGTGTCACATTCTGTCCACCAGCTGGTGAATTCAGGTGTATTTTTTAAAGTAAGTTTTATCCTGGAAGATCTTTGTGTCTAGAAATCCACAGGGAATACATGAAGAATGCCTGTTGTTCTGATAATTGCAGGGAAAAGCCACTGTCCTATCCCCTTGGCAACAGCTTCTCTTCATGCAACAGAATGGAAAACATGTTTGTATCTCTTCTTCTAATTCACAGAGCAGATGGAGTCATGGTGGAAGTTGTGTAGTTGACCTGTATGGAAATGACCCCTGCACACAAGATTGATTTTGGCTTATGCCCCAGTTTGGTCAGATAACATGAAAGCTATTTTGGAATGGTAGCACAAGACAGAAATGGAATTTGAGGAAGGATCTCAGGATATTAACTGCAATTTTTTTTGTAGGACTTGTAAATTTCTGTTGCTGCAGCTGAAGGGTAGGAATTGTCATCTGAGTGTTTCTTTTGGACTTTTGTGGTGCTGTTCCCCAAATTGCCAGGTCTGAAATTCTTTTCTTGAAGATTCATTCATAGGACCAGTTGGGATCATTTCTATTGTACTGCATCAGTATTCCTAAGAGGTCCTTAAAGAGGGCATGCATAAACGCAGTAGCGTACCTACTGTTCCTGTCTTACTGTCCCCATTTATCTGTATTTATTTCCTTTGTTCTTGGTTATGTTCACACTTATACTTGTTATCTTCTACATGTTTGACCAATAAATAAATAAATAAACAAACAAACAAACTTTCTTGCTGCATGGCAACTTCCGTGCCTGAGCTTCTGGAGGGCATTTCATAGTTGACTCTGGGGTTTTCCAGACTTATGCTCTTGAGCAATGTCCATTTTCCATCCCTGGCACAATCCTTAGAAGCATTTCAACATGGCCTCCATCCTACTTGGCTCAACTCAAAACAGACCACTTCCAACATGATCTGAGGAGGAGCTACCCTGGTCCCTTTTGTCCTGGCCAGATCATGGCCTGGTGACTTCTATGCTGCCCCTCAACGCAGGGAGGCCAGTCCACTCTTAGTGAGTGATGGAGTTCCAAAGGGAACTGGGGATTATACCCCAGGCTCTGCTGCATGGTCCTTCTTAGGCCTCAGCCTCTTCCTGGAATAGGAAAGCTACTGAGGCCTTGGATGGGATGCAATCCTCTTGAGCTCTGCTGAAGGAACATGAGGGATGAATCTGACTCAACATGAGCTAAAGCAGGGCTGTCAAACTCCATTTCATTGAGGGCCAGATCAGGATTGTTGTTGCCCACAGGGGAGCCAGGGGGTGCATGGGTGTCTGGGTGAGCATGGGTAGATGTGGTCCCTCATGTTGTGGGGTGGGACCAGCTGATCCACTGGAGGAGCCTCATTGACCTTCTCAGGCAACACAGGGTGTCAACGGACTCCACAGCCCAACCCCACTTCCCTGAGGGGATGCCTGGGCCCACTTGCCTCCTCCTCCTCCTCCTGGCTGCTGCTGCTGGATCACTCTCCTTGCCCAGTCTGGGCATCCTGTGTTGGGGGGAGGGTTGGGGGACAGCAGGGCTCCTGCTGGAGGGGCTGCTACTGTTGGTGCCCCTGTTTGAAGATGAGGCAGGAGGTGAGGTGGGGGTGGCCTGGCTGTGGGGTTCTGAGGTACGCTGGTGTAGGGCATGTGGGACAGCTCTGGGGCTGGGCTCAGGCGAGGCAGAGTAGGGACGGGAGTCCTGGTTGCCTCCTAGTGATGGGTCTCCCTGCCTTTCCCATAAAGTGGGGCCATTGCGGTTGGGGCAGTGGGTGGGAGGCTCATCCCACGTGTCTGATGGAGCTGGAGGAAGAGGTTTGGACAGCACTGGCTGAGCCCCGTGGTGGCAGCAATAGTAACAAGTGGAAGCAGATTCATGGAGGGTGGCATGAAATTTGGCCTGCAAGGGGGCCACACAGCCACTTGCCCTGTCCCAGCTGAGATGGCCATGGGCAAGAAAAAGCAGATGGTGGGACAGAGTGGGCAGGTGAGTGGGCGGCCACCACGAGTGGGCATTCAGCAGGCCTTATCACCTGCCTCACTCCCATGCCTCTATCTCTGTTTGCTGCTTGGAGGGCCGACCTGGCAGTCCCAGAGCTTGAACCCACCTGCACAGCATGGGCTGCAGAGCCCCAGTGGGGTCCATTGGGTTGCAGCTCCTGCAGGACTTCATTGGCTTCCATGCTCTCTCCACCTCCTATGTGTGCACCTCCTATGCGTTCCCATTCATTCCTCTGAGGGAAACTCTGACCCTCACATTGATGAGGCAGCACTGCAGATCTTGATGGGTGGGAGAATTTAAACATGGCTATTTAAAAAAAGAGAAATTTTATAAAGCCTCAAGTTTCTATGCATACACAAATACATTGTATATGTATAAAAGCACTGATATCGAACCCAATCCTTTAAAACAATACCTTAAAATTAAACTAAATAAAATAAGGAACAAAATAAGGAAATTCCCTCCTTGAAATAATAAACACACCTTTTTTTCAGTTTAACATTTTTTACTAGGTTATAAGATAAAACACAAAAGTAAATAGGAAGACACAGTAGAAGTGGGGAAGGGGGAGAGGAAAGTGAGGAGAAATTTGGGGAAAGAAAAGAAGAAACAATGACTTCCAACTCCCTCTGTTGCAGTTAAAAAAAGCATTAACATTAAACTACAACTATTTGTTTTCTTATAATAATATAAACTAGCCATTTCTAGAAAAACATCAACCTAATCGGTAAAACCCAAAATCAACTTTTCATTTTTTTCCACTTTAAGTACAAAGTTCACAAGTGGTCTCCATCTGCAAACCAAGTACTTATATTCTCTGCTTTAACCAAAATAGTTGATTTAGCCATTTCGGCCAACTTAATCAGCTTCTATCGCCATTCATATAATGTTAATCAAAATGTCCTTCCACTTTTGTGTGTCAACATATATGAGATAAAAGTTCCAAATTTTTTCTCCAAGTTTCCAAACCCAAAAGAAAAGTTTCTGGTTTCATTTTTATTTTTTTTAAAGAATTTTCTGTATTATAATATCTTAATCCAAAATTTCTTTGCTTTATCACATGTCCAATGTTAGGAATAACATGGTTACCTAACTTAGTTTGGGTAAAATAATATATAAAGACTATGATTGTGTGTGTCACTTTAAATGCAGACCATGTATTTTGGGTGCGGTTGTAAAAACACCATAAGAGGGAGCAAGAGAGCTCACTGTTTGCTGGCTTTTACTGGATTGCTGACAATGATGGATTGATGGTGATAACTGCATGTTTTCCCTGCTATTGCTGAACAAAGAAAAGAGGTTTGATTTTCTTCATATCTCTACTGAAAAAAGAGATATATTACTGGACTGATAATTTGTAAGTTTACTGACCTCTTTTTCGACACTGGACTTTGCTAATGAATAATCCCTGGACGGACTGAACTAAGTGTATGATATATGGACTGTTTGACTATGCTAATAATCTTACTGGAATAAACTATTTAACTAGCACTGTGTATCTGTTTTACTGAGTGTAAACTACAACAATGTTTATCTCATATATTTGCCTGCCTGCCTGCCTGCCGTTGCACATTCTGCTAGGGTGTATATCCCTAACACTGGTTATGGGCCAAGGCTGCACAGTCAGACTAACCAGGATATAAACAGGCTTATATAAAGTGAGAGTTTGTGTAGTTACACAATAATGTAAACAGACAGCTGTGTTTTATTAATTATAGTTTAATATCCAGAAAAAGATGGCACAAGTCAATTTACAAAGTTTGTCTCTAATATCCAAACTGGATGGAACAAACTATGTTTCATGGTCTATGAAATGCAGCCTACTTCTACGCAGAGACGGTTTGTGGAGTATAATTCAAAACCCACCAGAGGTAGATGCATGGGATCCGGAAGATGAGGATGATGCCCAGAAAATACAAGAATATAAACAGAAGAATGAGCAAGCTCTCTGTATAATAGGACTGACACTCTGTGACCAGCAGCTTGTCCATATTCGTGGAGAAGAAATAGCTGCGAAATGTTGGGAGAATTTAAAGAAGATTTATGTTCGAGACAGTGTACGAGCACATATAAATCTTACACGAAAACTGTTCAGAACACATCTTCAAAAGAATGGAGACATGTTGAATCATATAAACACTATGAAGAGAATTTTTCAGGAACTGCATGAAAAAGAACTTATCTTCACAGAACTGCATCAGGTTTATATAATTTTGTCTTCGTTAGATGAGAGCTATGACGACTATGTAACTTCACTGGAAGTACTGCCAAAAGATAACCTCACATTAACTGACATTACTAGCAGATTAATTGAAGAAGCCAGAAGAAGGCTTGAAAGGGATCAACTCAGAAGGGAACAACAACCACAAGAACATAAAGAATCTACGACAGCCTATACAATTAGAAAATGTTATAATTGTGGAGGAAAAGGACATTTGGCTAGATTCTGCAAGAAAGGAAAACACCGCAATGCCAGCCAGAATGCTAAAAGGCATCAAAAGGATGAAAAATGCATAGAGTTAGCCATGCATAGTAACGAAACTGTGAATAGTAATTTATGGGTTGTAGATAGTGGAGCATCGCACTGCATAACGAAAGATAAGAAAAGATTTGTTAAGATGTCCACGAGTTCACAGCAGATATCGTTAGCTAATGGCTGGAAACTGAAAGCTAAAGGTGAAGGTATAGCACATTGTTCTTGCATAAAAGAAAATGTAAAAATGTTATATGTACCACAACTTAAGTTTAATTTGCTTTTGGTTAGAGTTTTGGTTAAACTAGGTTATGTAATTACCTTTAGGGGAGAAAATTGCATAATAGAAAAAGAAGGTAAAAAAGTGACTGCAACTTTAAAAGGTGAATTGTATGTGTTAAATGATAATTCATTAGTTGTGAATACATGAGATGGGTACATATAAGAAAAATAAAAGAATAGAGAAACAATAGGACAGGGACGGTAGGCACATTGGTGCGCTTATGCACGCCCCCTACAGACCTCTTAGGAAAGGGGTGAGGTCAATGGTAGACAGTCTAAGGTTAAAGTTTTTGGGGTTTGGGGAAGAGACTACAGAGTCGGGTAGAGTATTCCAGACATTGACTACTCTATTGCTGAAGTCGTATTTCCTGCAATCAAGTTTGGTGCGGTTTACTTTGAGTTTGTATCTATTGTGTGCTCTTGTGTTGTTATGGTTGAA
>NW_020718370.1:3968-21410 GCF_900518725.1 Notechis scutatus
AGAGGAGGATTTGGCTCTGAGGTTTGAGCCTGCTTTGCTAGAGGACAGGAACCGGTGGATTTGCGGACTCGGATACGAGAGGCGCAGCACTTAGACGCTTGGTCGCAGCAGAGAATAGGGGAAATTGGACCTGACTCCTCATGGACTTTAGAGGAGGGTTTATTATGACATTGGGGCTGGTTGTACGTGCCCACAAGGACACTTAGAGCCCTCATCATGACTCAATGTCACAACAACCCTGCTGCCGGCCATTTTGGATTTTTTAAGACCCTTCATCTGGTCACACGGACTTTTTGGTGGCCTCGAGTCCGGCATGATGTCTATGCCTACATTGCATCCTGTGTACCGTGCCAGCAAGCGAAAGCCCCGATGGGTGCACCTCCTGGTCTCCTTCAACCACTGCCGACTCTGGACAGACCATGGGGGGCAATTTCCATGGACTTCTTAACACATTTGCCCTCTTCGTCGGGATATACGACGGTGCTCGTGGTGGTTGACATGTTAACATGTTTATCCCCTGTCGGAAGTTACCATCGGCTCGTACTACTGCCCAGTTATTTTTGCAGCATGTGTTCCGTCTACATGGTCTGCCGGACAGGGTAGTTTCGGATCGTGGTGTCCAGTTTACCGCTCAATTCTGGAAGAGCCTAATGATCGTGTTACAGGTGCAGGTGTGCTTGTCGTCGGCGCCCCATCCGGAGACTGATGGTGGGACAGAGAAGGTGATTGGCATCCTCGCCCAATATTTACGATGTTTTGTTAACCACCAACAGAACGATTAGGTGACTTATCTCCCTCTGGCGGAGTTTGCCTTCAACAACTCCCAGCACAACTCCACTCACATGACACCTTTTTACGCAAATGTGGGTTACCGTCCGAGGTTTTTCCCATTGTCGATCTTGGATTCCCCGGTTCCTGAGACACGGGACTTTTTGTCGGAACTGCATTCAGTTCACCAATTGATTTCACGGCAATTAGAACGGGCTAAGGAAGATTATAAAAGGTTCGCGGATCGTTCGCACCGGGCGACGCCCCCACTGGCCGTGGGAGACAGGCTGTGGTCATCCACAAAGCATTTACAGGTCGATTGTCCGATTAAGAAGTTGGACCATCGTTTCATTGGTCCCTTCCCTATCGAGGCAGTCATCAATCCCGTTACTTATCGGCTCACCTTACCGCACTCCATGCGCATTCATCCTGTCTTCCACCATTCCCTTCTGGTTCCTGATGCCCCATCGAGTGCTCTCCATTCTCCCGCTGCTACGGTTCCTCCATCTGTGCCCGGCAATGATCCCGCTGCTGACGACACGGTGGTCAGCATTCGGGATTCTCGCTGGCTGAAAGGACGGTTTCAATACTTTGTCGAGAGGCTAGGAGATGGACCGGAGGTTCTTTCCTGGGTGGATCCTTCCACGGTCCACGCCTCGGACCTTATCCGGAAATTTCATGAACAGTTTCCATTGAAACCGCATCCGGATTGTCAGACTCGGGGGAAGGACCCTGCGGTGAGGGAGTGTTGTGGCTCGGAGGTTTGAGCCTGCTTTGTCAGAGGTTGAGGACTTGGTAAATGAGGAAGAGGAGGATTTGGCTCTGAGGTTTGAGCCTGCTTTGCTAGAGGACACAGACTCAGACGGTGCGGAAGGGGAAGATTTGGCTCTGAGGTTTGAGCCTGCTTTGTTAGAGGATTTGGAATTGCCTTCCTCCCCAGGACTGTCCTCCTCGGCAGGATCTTCCCCCCTGATTGTGCCTCAGGTGTCGGCAGATAATCAGGAGAATGTATCAGAGCCTCTGACTGAGGATCAAGCCGAGGAATGCTGGTTTGATGAAAGGCAAAGACGCAGGCAAAAGCATGAAATGCAACGTAAAAAGAAAGGACAAATCAGAGACTGACACACCCCACAGAGAATAAAAGTGGCTGTGTTAGCTCTGGTTTTTTGTTCGGGACAACTTGTTGTTTTATGAGAGAAGCTTCTGCATTTTTCCTGTGTGTGGCGTCAGCTTGTGATTTATGCTTCCTTATCGGACTTGGCAGACAGCTGGCGTGAGACTGCCAAGAATGTTTTCGGATTAAGGAAATTAACCCTGTAGTTACCGGACTTGCTTATTTGTGTTTCAGTTGGAAATTTGGACTTATTACTTTGTTTGTCCAGGTGAGACATAACAGGTGCCCATTCATTCCTCCCAGGGACACTCTGAGCCTCACATTGATGAGGCAGCATTGCAGATCTTGATGGTTGGGGCGGGGGATTTAAACCCTGCTATTTCCAAAACAATTGAGTAGTGGTAGGGAAACTTTATGAAGCCTCAAACAGCTGTATATGTATAAAAACACTGATATTGAACCCAATCCTTTAAAACGGTACCTTAAAAATAAACTACATAAAGGCGGACTTCCGGTTTTGCCAGGCTTCGGTGGCGGCGGGGTTTCGCGATCTCCGCGATCCCTGTTGCGCTAGCTGTCTTGGTGCCTCCGATCCCGATGGGTCTGGAGGATAAGGCTGCCCCGTAGAGGCAGCTGAAGATAGGGGGGACCCGGACAGGGGTTTGGGGTTTTTGCAGACCCCTTACCCACCTGGCATAACCCCCTTTTCTCAAGATGGTGGAGTGGCGGTCAGCAATGGCCGCCACAAAGAAGCCGGCAGCTGGACAAGATTGTGCTGGAGGAAGAAGGAGAAAGTTTTGAAGCAAAAGTTTTTTGGCTGAACTGGGACTATAAGATACATTAAATATCCTGAAAATCCTGATTTTTTGAAAGATTCTTTGTTTCCAGAAGAGATTTATAAGCGGCGAGTGAAAGTGCTGAAAGAGAAAGTTTACTCTCCTTCCATACGGAATTAATAAATGGACATTGAAAATCCTGCTATTTTATAGAAGGTAAAAATTTAAAGCTTTTTGTTACAAGTGGGAAGGGAGAGGACAAAAGAATAATTTATATTAAGATTTTGTTGGAGGAGATGCCTGGAAGATTTCGAGATTGGAAGTTAATCGCAATAAGACTTTAAAATACAGATTGGGGTTTTTTTTTCCCTTGCCAATTGATATTACCCCAGGAAGAAAAAGTGTGGAGGGAAGAACTTTGTGCTCTGTTTGGATTGTTTGATGACTTTGGGATTTTGGGGAATTGTTCTAAGCTTTGAATTATTTTGGTTGTTTTAAGAAGAAGAAGAAGAAGAGAAAACAGAAGAAGAAAAGGTTTAAAATGGCTTTATCTGTTGATGAACTGAGAGAGGAATATGGTAAAATAAAGAAAGAAGGTAAAGACGGTGTGAGAGAAATTTTTCGCTTTTTAGAAATGGCGCTTGCCACTTATCAGCAAACACAACAATTGATGGAGGAAGCAGAAGAAGAAGAAGAAGCCATCTTTAACGAGTCTACAAAGTTGATTAAGAAAGGAAGGAGAAAGAGAGGAAGGAAAAAGGACATAAGATTTAAAAAAACATCCAAGAAAGAGAAAAATAAGATGCAAAATCAATACAATGTTAGAAAGCAAAAGAAAAGAGAAATACAAAAGAGAGGGGAAGCTAAGGGGGGTAAAAAGACCAGATGGGATAAGATAGGAAGGAAGAAGGGGGGGGAAAGCCACAAAGGTATGAAACAAGATGAGAAAAAGAATTTTTTTTTTAGGGATAAAGGGTAATGCATAATTTTGTTTTAAAAGGATTCTGCAAGGTACATAAGATAGTATTGTAGTATTTGTATTAGAAATAGAAAATTAGAATTTTATAAGACTTAAGTAAGATTAAAACATTAAAGGTTTAATAATGATAGATTTTAAGATTTAATAAAATATTAAAAGGAATGTTTAAAATATTTAGTTTAAGTATAGAGTTTAATTGATTATTATGTGGATGTTAGTATGAACTTATTATTGTGGTATTTGTTTTTGAAATAGATAATTGGAGATTTAATGTTTAATTATATATTTAATTACTTTATTTTTTTTCTTTTTAAAGAAAACTTAGTAGGTAGAATGTACTAAACAGAATCAGATAGGGAACTAGGTGTTACCTTAAATGTTAATTTAGGGGAGCGATGGAAAGGCATCATACTTCAATTAGTGATTTCAGGAGAAATCTTTTTTTTTTCTACTATAGAGAATGAGATAAATGGATAATTGGAAAAGAATGGACAAAAGATACAAATATAATGATTTAAATTAAGATGAAATAAATAAAATAGAATTAAGAAGTTATAATGAAGATATAGAAGGGTAAATAAGATAGGTAATGGCATATAAGTTGAACATGAATTTAATTGAAGTCCATACGAAGAGAGGTAATCTGGGGCCAAGCTACTTTTTAAAAAAGAAGTTTTATGTTTTTGTGTTTTGTGTGTGTATGTCCGTTAGAGATTTAATAAAACCTTGGAGGAAAGCGAGAGGAGAATAATTGTAAACAAGACAGAGGGAAATATGAATATGATGAGTATAAAATGGATAAATATAGAAGAAAAGTAATTGAATAAGAGCAAAGAGAAATAATGAGAAATCTGCTAAAAGATATTTAAGTGGATATGGGATATATTAGAATTATATTGTATAAAACAATGTTTTATCTGCCTTGTAAAAATTTATAATGGAAAGAGGTTTAATGTCTTTAATGTCTAATGATGCTTTGTTTGTCTTTAAAATTAATAAAATTTGTTTCAAAAAATAAAAAATAAAATAAACTACATAAAAAGGAACCAAATAAGAAAATTCCCTCCTTGAAATAATAAAATAATAATAAAATGAACTTTTTTCCAGTTTAACATTTTTTATTAGGTTATAAGATAAAACACAAAAGTAAATAGGAAGGCTCAGTAGAAGGGGGGAAGGGGTAGATAAAAGTGAGGAGAAACTGGGGAAAAGAAAGGAAGAAATATTGATTTCCAACTCTCTCTGTTGCAGTAAAAAAAAAGCATTAACATCAAACCACAACTTTTTGTTTTTCCATAATATTATAAACTAGCTATTTCTACAAAAACATCAGTCTCATTGGTAAAACCCAAAGTCAACGTTTCATTCTTTTCCACTTCAAGTACAAAGTTCACTAGAGGTCTCCATGTGGAAACAAAGTACTTCTATTCTTCCCTTTAACCAAAATGGTCCATTTTGAAGTTTGTCAACTTCATCAGCTTCTGTAGCCATTATTCCATAGTGGGGATCAAAATGTCCTTCCATTTTTGTGTGTATAATAATCTTGCTGTTGTCAACATATATAACATCCAAGTTCCAATTTTTTTCTGAGTTTTTTTCCATTAAACCCAAAAGAAAAGTTTCTGGTTTCATTTTTATTTTTGTTTTAAGAATTTTCTGTATTATAATATGAATCTTACTCCAAAATTTCTTTTCTTTATCACATGTCAACTCACAATAATTGTACCCTGGTCAGCACTTCTTTATTCTCCTACCATCAGGAAGGAGATATAGAAGCAGAGGCTGCCCCACAAACAGGCTGAATTACAGTTTTTATCCGTGTGCTGTCAGAATCCTGAATGGAAAATAACTCTACAACAACATAGTATGATTGACTTGTGGTGCTGGCTCAATGTGCAATAAGTTGACATGGTGCAACAGGATTGTGTGTTGATTGGCAGGATTCATTGGGTTAGGGAGTTTCTGTCTTTCACTGTGAGTAGTATTGTGTTGGGGGGGTTGCACGAAGGGAGGCTCAGCCAATCTCATAGTACACATGTTGTACTCTGACAATAAAGGTTTCAATTGGATTGAATTGATGTCCATCATCAATGGTAAAAAGTTGCCTCTTTCTTTGACACTTCCACCATTCATTTGAAATACACTTATATATTCTAGATAATTTATCTGGTGTTAAATGCCACCGATACATCATCTTATAAAAAATTCTTTTAAATGATAGTTTAGCATAAATTTTAAAACTTTCATCCACATATTTTTCCATTGTTCAAGCATCACATTATATCCAAAATTCCTTGCCCACTGAATCATACAATGTTTTACATGTTCACTTTCCAAATTCAATTTCAATAACATTTTTATGAATATCAGTAATAATATGCTCATCACTACCACTTCATTTTTAGCAAAAAACCACAACTCTTTTTTATCCGATTTAAATTGTTCTTTCAGTTGTTGATATGTAAAGCAAAAGTAAACATAACCTTCTAATTCAAGTTCTTTCCTCAACTTTCATATAGGTTCACCAGAATTGAAAGATAATATTAGTTACCATACATCCATCAATCAGGCTTCGCCACCATTTCTTTTCTTTAAAAAAAAGTTTCTTGATGGGACATCAAAAGAGGCAACTTTGTATAGAACCTTGTTTTATATTTATTCCAAACTCTTAGTACGGAACACCTAGCAAAGTGATTATTAAATTCAACATTAACTTTAAAACACCACAAATAACTGTGCCATCCAAACCTTAATTCATGGCCCCCTAATACAAAGAGCCTCTTATTTTGGAGGTTCACCCACTCTTTTAACCAGGCCAGACAGCATGCCTCAAAATACAGTTTCAGGTCTGGTAAATAAAACCCTCCTTTTTCCTTAGCATCTTGTAGTAGTTTGTATCTACTTCTGGGTTTTTCCCTCTGCCATATAAACTTAGAAATATCTGAAACAAAAACACATCTTTAATAACTGGTTTTCCTTCCATACAGTGCATTGGACCTCACTAAGGTGACTTTGAAAACATGAAAAAACAAAAGACTGACCACAGGAATATTATAAGCAGTTGCAGAACTTGATAAGGAATTCTTTTATGGACAAATTCCTCTTTCACATCATCATTTATTAGAAATCTTGTCACATTCTAAACATGCAACAAAGACAAATATAAATGAGGCAACTCCTAGAATTAATTAGAAATTCTTGTTCCTTACTATATTTTCTCTACAATTCAGATCAGGCCTCAGCAGAATAATGTAGCATTTGGGGAAAAAGATACAAGCCAAGAGAGCAGCTCCAGAGGCCAAAATGGAGAAGATCTCCACAGCCACCATGGACTTCCCTTTGGTGCTCAGGTAGGTAGGGAGGAAGGAGATCCAAACGCTGCAAAAGACCAGCATGCTAAAAGTAATGAACTTGGCTTCATTAAAACTATCAGGCAATTTCCTAGCCAGGAAGGCCATTGTGAAACTGACAAAGGCCAAAATTCCTAGGTAAGAGAGGACACCATAAAACATTACAGCTGAGCCTTGCTTACATTCCAAGATGATCTCTCCAAGCAAGGAGTGAAAGTCCAAGTTAAGAAATGGGGGAGAGGTTCCCAGCCAGGTGGCACAAAGGACTGCTTGGATCAGGGGACAGGCTATGACAATGGAGTTGGTCAGCGGTTTTCCTAAGAGGTTCCTTTTCTTGTTCCCTGGCTTGGTGGCCATGAAGGCCAGAACCACCATAACAGTCTTTGCCAACACAGAGGAAACCGCAAGGGCAAAGAGAATGGAAAAGGCAGATTGTTGGAAGAGACAGGTGAGCTTCCCTGGTCGACCAATGAAAAGGAAGGAACAGAGGAAGCATAGCAGGAGGGAGACCAGGAGGATGTAGGTGAGATCTCGGTTGTTGGCCTTGACAATTGGTGTGTTATGGTGTTTATAGAAAATCACCAGGATTGCAGAAGTGATCAGAGAGAGGAAAAAACTAAGAAAAACTAAAATATATCCTAGGGTGTCTTTATAGGTGAGAAAGTGGAGCTTCTTGGCAATACATTGGTGCTTGTCCTTGTTGGGAAATTGATCTTCTGGGCAGGGTTCACAGTCAGCTGCATCTGAAATCAAAAGTCTTTGTCTAAGGATTTCTTGAGCAACTACCATGCATATTTTCCCTCTCACAAAGGTGATACAAAGGTTGTCTTTCTGTGTTGACCTACCCACAAAGGGAACAATGAAATAACCCACTGTAATATTTATGGTTCATCAAAAAGAGGAAATCATCCTTCATTTATGATGATCCTGGGGATAAGATTAGCCAGAGACAAGAATTTATTCCATTCCAGCTCTCCATTCACTCTACACTTCCATGAATAATATGCCATTCAGACTGAGATTCCTGTCTTTTTTTTCCACCATTTTATAATGGGACACAAAGAAACCTGATAGATTCAGAAACATTGCTGTTTTGTTTGTGAGTACATTATCCCTCCCTTAACTTCTCTGCTTTGTACCTCAAATCTGTTAATTCAGATGGTTTTTGCTCCCTGCTGCTCTATCATATTGACTTAGATCGATGGATGCCTTCTTTCTCTGTCAAGTCTATTTCCTCAGAGGTTGATAGTGCTGATGGAAGAAGCTTATTCTGAGTAATAAAAATTAAAGCTTAGACTGCTCATCCTACATCCTCAGGAAAAATTGGAAGGCTGTTTTTGCAATTGGATGTTAGAGTAGCAGTGGAAGTCCAAGTTGGACATTCATAAATTCTCCCCTAAAGTTATCTTGCATGGAAGTTCTGAGGATCGAGAAAGATGGACTTTGTGGTCAGGGCAGTTTAGATAGGTAAACTGAAAGGTTTTGCTGAAAAATATAATTTTATGTCAATCTCATAAAAAATGGCAATCACAAAAAATGACTTAATGAATGTCTTCTTTGATCCTGGAAGATTTACATTTGAAGTCTTGTCTACCTGTCTTGTTAGAAATGCTCCTTTCTGGACAAGCACCACACTGGTAGCAGCAAACCTGCTTGCCTTCTGGAACTCTTCTCCTCTCTCCTGCATGGCACCTCTTCATACCACACCTGGCAAAGGGCACCTTCTGAAAGAGAAAAGAGAAATACTTGAGATGACCTAAGCTGCATTCATTCTTTCCCCCATTCCTATTTCCCTTCCTTATTCCTACTTCTACATTCAGAATCCATTCTAAACAAATACATTGCCATTGTCAATCAGAAATCAAGAACAATCCTGAGGTCATCAGGTCTGGCACATTTCTGACACAGCCATGGATGTGGGAGATTGGATCTAGTATCTCAGCCTGCAGAGGAAAGATGAAAGCATTTCTCAAAGAAAGAACTGTGAGGATACAACTGAGTGGAAATTGTCGTTGGAAATTACCACTGCTTCCTGTAATTGCATCCTGCATTTCAAGCAAATGATGTTCCCAAGCCTAACCCTTTGTGGAATGACACAAATCAGACCTCAAAACTCTCACATGCAAAGCAGATTTTTCATCAAATGACTGCCATGACTTCTGGCTTAATTTATTATTTTTCAAGTCAGGAAGATGTTCTGCATTTCAGGAAGATGAATCCTTCCCTGGACTTACAATACTTCCTTGCAGCTCACCTTTGTAGCCCAGACGATTTTATCAGATTTAATGGTGAAATCCTGGCCTGGGGGAGCCTCAGGATTTACTTGCCCAACCTTCATGGGGACATAAGATCGATTGGGGTAGAGTACCCAATTGAGAAGATCATAATGAGCAGATCCCAGTCCATCTTCTGAGAAGGAGACTTCATCTCCAGCACTGTTGTTGAACTGCACATTCCTCAAATAGGCAAGAATCTGAAAGAGAAGATACCTTCAGGAATTGGAGTATTTGGGTAGATCTACAAATGAGACATCATGGCTTCTACCATTACATAATGGCCATCTTGAGAAGTTGAGTTTATATTTGAGAAGCTAGTTCCACCTCTTGGTGGGCATCTGAGGAATCAGGCATATTTAATTCTGAAACTAAAAGTTTCCCCTTATCACTGGGCCTGCTTTCAACTCCAATTTGATGAAAACACAAGTTTGGCCCAAGTTCTTGTTAACTGATAAATGAATGTTTGAAATGAATAAATAATTTCTATCAGAACCATGGAAAATTCCAATGGTTTTCTCTAGCTCATTGTCAAAATCTGCAGAATGCAGGAACCAGGTTTGATGAACTGGGCCATGTGGAAGGAAGCATCTGAGCTGGTTGGTCACTTCACTATTCAGAGAGGTCCAACATTTCAGCCTTTGATGCAGGAAATTCTGATGAATTTCAAGACCAGGAACCCATTAGGACCACTTGGAATCTTGCTCTATGCTAGGATTGATATAGAAACAGAATCACAGTATTGGGAGGGACATTGGAGGACTTCTAGTCCAACCTCCTGCTCAAGAAACAGACCCTCTACAGTTTTAGACAACTGGCTATCCTGTCTATTTTATTTTATTACTTTTTATTGAAAAAAAAAAAACATTTATTTGACATACATTTAAAACAGACAAATCAACATACATATATATACATTTTATAGCATATATTGAACAATGGTTAAAATTTCTTTATCTTTGACGTGATCTGCCTTGTTACAATAACTCCTTCATTCTTGTAATGTTTTAATTTCTCTATGTAGTTTGTAATTAAATGCATGTCTCTCATCTTTTCCATAACTTATCCAAATGTCAAATATTATCTTTTCTTTAACCACTCATACCAAATGTTCTATGTTTCATAATAATCACTATCTTGTGTTTTTTTTTAACTGTTTGCTTAGGCTATCCCTCTCAGTGCATTCATGTATTTTTTTAATCACCATATCCTCTGAAGGGATGTCAGACAGTTTCCAATTTTGTGTGTAGCTTTTTCTGGCCGCAGTTATGATATGCAAAATTAAATATTGGTATTTTTTCTCCATGTTTAAATCTAGAAAGTTTTCAGGTTCAAATTTTAAATTTTGTTTTGTAATATTTAAGATCCACTTTCTAATATTTCTCCAAAATTTCTGGGCACATGGGCAGGTCCACCACATGTGGAAGTATGTTCCTTGCACATAGTTACATTTCCAACAATTGGGTGGCAGATTGGGGAACATCTTAGCCAGTCTCGCAGGAAATAGGTGCCAATGATAAACAATTTTATATATTTTTTCTTTATACAAGACTGACATAGTTAGTTTATAATTTATTTGCCAATTGTGTTCCCACTTATCTAATTCAATACTATAACCCATGTTTTTAGCCCAAATTGTCATACATTCTTTAACTGTTTCTTCTTTTAATTTATAATCCAAAAGGTATTTGTATATTTTACTAATTGCTTTCTTTTCCTCTCCTTGACATATTTTATCTAATTCTTGTGGAGTCATATTAAAGCCAAATTGTTCTCTATCTTTTTTGTAATGGGTTTATATTTGTGCAAAAGGCCACCATGCTATCTCCTTTCCTTGAATTTGTATTTGGTTCCTATTTTTCAGCTCTCCAGTGTCATACAGTAAACTTTTATACCAAACAATATTTTCATAGTCCAATACATTTGGGTGTGTAACTGCTTCCAAAGTAGATAGCTACAATGGAAACTTTGGGTAGTAGTTTTTTTTTAAAAATCTTTCCCCAGATATTAAACAACACATTTCTTACATGATGCCTTTGGAAGTATGAATGTTGTTTAGATTTTCCATTGCACATGAAAGCGCGCCAGCCAAGTTGGAGATCAAAACCCTCTAGTACTAATAACCTTCTGTTTTCCAATTTAACCCAATCTTTAAGCCAATTTACTATAGCAGCATCGTAATATAATTCAAAATCTGGAATGCCAAATCCTCCTTTTTTCCTGGCATCTTGTAATAATTTATACTTCACTCTGAGTTTTTTCCTCTGCGATATAAATTTGGATATAGATTTATTTAATTCTACACAAAAATTCTTCTCCAACTTGACTAGCACTGTTTGAAACAAAAACAAGAATTTTGGCAAAACATTCATTTTTACTATTGAAATACGTCCCAATAACGATAACTGAAATTTAACCCAATTGTCCAAATCTTTAGATATTTGCATTATTAGCTTATCGTAATTATCTTTTTTAATCGACGAGCATCTAGCAGTCAACCAGATCCCTAGGTATTTTACTTTATTTACCACCTGAATACCTAATTTGTTCGTTAGTTGTTCCTTCTGCTCCTTTGTGCAGTTCTTTGTTAGCACTTTTGTTTTTTCTTTATTAATTTTTAACCCTGCCACCTTTCCATATTCTTCTATTTCTCTTAGTAGTATAGGGCTCATTTCTAAGGATTCTTCTAATATAAATGCCATATCATCGGAAAATGCCTGAAGTTTATATTTCTCTTTTTAAATTTTAATTTCCTGGCTCTTCTTAAATGACTCTAGCAGTGGGGCATCTATGACTTCTAAAGGTAAACCATTCCTTAAGAAATTTCTCCTAATTTCTACATTGCTTCTCTCTTTTGTTACTTTCCATCCATTATTAATAAATCTTCCCCAAACCCCAAAAACTTTAACCTTAGACTGTCTACTATTGACCTCACCCCCTTCCTAAGAGGTCTGTAGGGGGCGTGCATAAGCTCACCAACGTGCCTATCGTCCCTGTCCTATTGTTTCTCTTATTCTTTTATTTTTCTTATATGTACCCATTTCATGTATTCACAACTATGTATACGCTTATACTTATTATCTTGTAAACAATTGGCAAATCAAATAAATAAAATAAAATAAAATAAAATAAAATAAATAAGAAGCTGTTTTCAGAGAAGAAGCTGAGTGACACAACAAATGGTAAACTAGAAAAACAGGACAGGGTATCAGATGAATTGCTATGGGAGCATGTACACATGTAATCAGTAACAGAAGTAATTCATATGGAGAGCTTCCACTCTAAGCATCTGTAGACTCAGTCAAAAGCCAAAAAAATTACCTGCCATGACTGGACATTTGAGATTCTCTTTCCAAGCCCCATTATGGTTGGTCCAACTCTGGATCCACACATTGCATGTAAAGCATGTGCCAGAGCATAAACAGCATTGAAGATATTGTAACTTTCACCTGTCATTCTTTTTTCAAAAGTGTAATTTGGCAGATTCTGCACTTTCTCCTTTCCTGTACATTGTTTTTCCCCTTTTGGGGGGATCTTCCCTGATTGATGGATCTTGCAGTGAAAGACCCCTTCCCACCATAGAGGGAGAAAGACGTCTCCTTGTGGGTTCAAGGGGTCTAAAGACAGGAGGAAGTGGCTGAATTCAGAGATATCCCCAGAGTGGTCCCTAAAATTCAAGACCCCATGGAAAAGTTTTAAATATTGCAATGTTTCTTCCGATTCTTCCAAGCTGAGTTGCCAATTGGAAGTGAAGATACAAACTTTCCTAAATGATACTTTCATGCTTCTTTCAAAAAAAGTAAACCCCCCTATTAGTGTCATAGTAACAAGTGAGTCTGCAAGCATAATAAACACTTCTGTTTTAGACCAGGTGCGGATATTGAGAATAAACTTGTTTAGAGTGATTTGAACATTATCAAGTGGCAGCATTAGTGTGAAGGCCAGGCAGATCTCCTTCTCCTGGAGCATTGGTGTCAGAGTTGACACGAAACGTTCTCCCCTGTCATCTTCAGGGGCCAGAAGCCCAACCCAGTTCCACTGGAAATGCAGCAGCAGCTGGACTAAACCCACATACTGAGAAGATTCTTTAGGATTAATCCGGAAGAAGGAAGGACAAACTCTTCTCTCTCCCTGAGAGAACTCAAAGCCAACACCGATCTGGAGAAAAACAGATTCTTTTTTCAAAGACAAAGTAAAAGTTTCAGGTTGACTTTAGTAGTTCCCATTGTGTGGTTGATGGTCTAGCAGTCAGGCTGACTCTCTTTGACTGGCAAACTTCATCTCCTTCCCTTTTGATCTTTCTCTATTCCACACTATATCCAAGAAAGCTCTCTTACCTGGGGGACTTTAAAAATGCTGAAGATGGAATCCATCAGCCTTGATGACTTGGCATTGAGACCACCAATGATGGAGAGCAGACTTTTCTGCAGGTCACATTTGTAACCTGGAACTACTTGGTCTAGTGAGGAGAGAATGGAGAGGCTCTTCATGGAAATAAATATCTCCCTCTGGAAATGGCCATAGATGTGGAAGCCAAGGGTGATGTTGGGGAGCAGAAGAAAATCCTTATTGACCTTGGAGACAGCAAATATCAATGCAAGGAACTGCTGGTAGTTAGTGGGGATGAGTCTGTAGTTAGAAAAACATTGGGGAATATTATAGGAAACCTTGTACATGGCTGTAGAATTTGCTTCACTGTTTAGGGGGACATTTGAGTGCAGAAACTCCCAAATTTCATTCGATTGGATTTGTTTTCAAAGAAGTTCCATTGGCTAAGCTTAGATTAGTTTGTGAGAAAGGAGACAAGCCTTCCCATAGATATCATGGACTGTTTTATATTCTCTATCATCCCTGTCATATTCACTTTGCTGAAGTGGCTGAAATCCTGTCCAACTGCTCCCCTTTCACTGTAATTATTTAAAGTCTCTCTTGGAGAAGCTTCTTTAGGTTTGGTAAAGCTTGCTGAGCACAGGACTACAATCAGCAGGGCTCACCTCATTGATTTACTGAAGGCCATTATTCATGGGCAATGCTTATTCCAACACTGTGAGGGATTTTTGTACCTCCTGAACACTATAACAGTGTTGACTTTTTATTTGAATTTTATAGCACAAATTATAATTTGAGTTCTTCACTAGACCAGCACAACTTCCCTCTTGATTTTTGTTGGTTATCATCTTCCCGATGAAGAGATTGAGAATTCTGTCCTATTTCAAGAGTTTGCTAATTTATTGAGAAAGCACAAAATGTGCACTCCACCAGGACAATGCAAATATTAGAAGTATTTTTGAAAAAAGTCCCCGATTTTAAAGCAAAGAGAATAATTATCTGTATGTTTCCCCTCCAGCTGGAACTTACACATTGTCTACACCATGCATCACTGTATTAAAGTCAAAAACAGGAGACTTTCCAATGGTTCCCAAAGGCAAAATCCCACCAATAATGAAATCACCAGGCCTGTAGTAGCTTTCATCTAATTTGATATAATCCCTGATCACACAAATGGTTTGTAGCCTCTTTGCTGTAGTTGGAGCCAGGAGCCAGAAGAGCATCAGCATCAACAGTAGCATGACTCCTGTCTGGTCATTCTTGCCTTCTTCCCTCCTAGAACAGAAATCACAGTTTATGCAGAAAGTGATTTACAGGTTGCTCCTGAAATCTCACTGGAACTTTAGCAGATCAGATACCACCTGTGTCTCCTGGAGGTCCCTAAGACAAATTTATATCAAACATGCTTCCTCTTACCTGTGTTTGGGCTGTGACCATACAGGAAACAAAGGGATGTGAAACTCTTCAAACCCAGGAGTGAGCTCTTTGCAAGACTAGCTAAGGTGACATGTTCTGCCCCCCTGCTGGTGAACTCATATGTATTTTTAAAAGCAGATTTTATCCTGGAAGATCTTTGTGTCTAGAAATCCACAGAGGATACATGAAAAATGCCTGTTCTTCTGATAATTACAGGGAAAGGCCATTGCCCTATCCCTTTAGCAATAGCTACTCTTCATGCAGCAGAATGGAAAACATGTTTGTATCTCTTCCTGTAATTCACAGAGCAGATGGAGTCATGGGGAAAGTTGTAAATTTGACCTACATGAAAGTGACTCCTGAACACAAGATGGATGTTCGGCTTATGCCCTAGTTTGGTCAGAAAATAGGAGTGCTACTTGGGTGTTATGTCTCACCTCTACAAACAAAGTAATAAGTCCAAATTTCCAACTGAAACACAAATAAGCAGGCAAGTCCGGTAATTACAGGGTTAAAATCCTTAATTCGAAAACATTCTTGGCAGTCTCACGCCAGCTGTCTGCCAAGTCCGATAAGGAAGCATAAATCACAAGCTGACGCCACACACAGGAAAATGCAGAAGCTTCTCTCACAAAATAACACGTTGTCCTGAACAAGTTCTCAGAGCGAACACACCCACTTTTATTCCCTGTGGGGCGTGTCAGTCCCTCATCTCAGTCTCTGATTTGTCCTTTCTTTCTGCCTTGCAACTCGCACTTTTTCCTGCGCCGTTGCCTCGCATCAAGCCAGCATTCCTCGGCTTGATCTTCAGTAAGAGACTCTGATACGCTCTCCTGATTATCTGCCGACACCTGAGGCACAATCAGGGAGGAAGGTAACTCCAAATCCTCTAACAAAGCAGGCTCAAACCTCAGAGCCAAATCCTCCTCTTCCTCATTGTCCATGTCCTCGACCTCTGACAAGGCAGGCTCAGACCTCCGAGCCACAACACTTGGGTATGGTGGCACAAGACAGAAATGTAATTTAAGGAGGAATTTCAGGATATTAAGTGCAATATTTTTGCCAACACTTGCAAATTTTTGTTGCTTTAGTTGAAGGGCAGCAATTGTTGTCCAGTTGTCTCTTTTGATCTTTTGGGGTGCTGCTCCCCAAATTTCCTTTAAAAGTCATTCACAGGACCAGTTGGGATCATTACTAGTGTACCAGCCTTCCTGCTGCATGACAACCTCCATGTCTGAGATTCTGGGGGGCATTTCACAGTTGACTGTGGGGTTCCCCAGACTTATGGTCTTGAGGGATGTCCATTTGCCATCCCTGAGGCAGGCCTTAGAGGATTTCAACATGGCCTCCATCCTTCTTGGCTCAACTCAAAACAGACCACTTCCAACGTGATCTTAGGAGGAGCTAAAACCTAAAATGTATCCCAGGATTTCTTTTTAGGCAAGAAAAGGGATCTTCTTACCAATGCATTGGTCCTTGTCCTTTTTGGGAAATTGGTCTTCTGGGTGGGGTTCACAATGAGCAGCATCTGAAATAAAAAGTCTTTTTCTAAGGATTTCTTGAGCAACCACCATGCACATTATCCCTCCCACAAAAGTCATACAAGTTTTGCCTTTTTGCTACTGACCTACTTACCAAGGGAATAATGAAATAACCCACTGTGCTATTTATGGGGCACGAAAAAGAGCAAATCATCCTTCATTTAGGATGGTCCTGGGGATAGATTTTTATACAAGGATTTATTCCATTCCAGCAATCCATTCTGTCGATCTCTGCCAAGAACTGGAGACTTCAATCAATAAACCATGTTACTCACACTTGTAAAGTTGAAATTGAAGAGTTTATTGTTGTGTTCCCAATCCTGGCTAAGAGCTGTAACAACTGATGTCCATGTAAAATCAACGTTGAAAACAGCTAACTCCCAACATTGTTTTATCCCTCCCTGCCCAATTACCTCCGCCCCACCCTAATCCGCCCATTACCTAATTATCCATGCCACCACCCCATGCCTAAGCTAATATTATGTTCCTCCCTTCACCCTACCTCCCATTAGTATCCTAAATAACAATGATTACTTTGCCTCAAGCCCAGCACTGTGTTAAAGCCAAATAGTGTTAAAGCCAAACATTGCAAAAAGGCATCTGTCTGTATTATCTGAGTTCCAAGGCTGCACAACCCTCCCACATTCTGAAGTTGACTTCTGAGGCTGTAAAATGTCATCCACAGCCCTCCCTCCCTTCTTTGCTGATTTGGATCAGCTGCCTGCCAAGTTGCAATGCCGGATTTGAAGTGCAGATCAGGGAGTCACAGCTATCAGGGATTCACAGCTCCAAGGCACAGCTGCAATGTCAGGGTTCAGGATGCTGGTAAGATGTAGAGCCCGACATGCTGCCCCCTCTACCATGGATCCTCCTGGAAAACAATTAACAGTATTAAT
>NW_020718371.1:7962-21395 GCF_900518725.1 Notechis scutatus
ACTTATTCAGCCCCTTCTTGGACCTGGATGAACATTATGCAGCATTGGGGGTTTGTGACCTGGTCAATGATGCGGCTGCCTTGAGACAGGATCCCTGCAACCTCCTCCTGGGAAGAGTCCCAAGGTCCCCTTTCTCTGGACATCTTCTTCAGCCCTTCACAGGCAAGAAAAGCTTGGAGGAAGAGCAGAGAAATGCTTCAGGTACAAATTGTAGAGTGGAAAATTAAAGAGCCTGAAAACAGCTATTTTATTTCTCTGGTTGTTGAAAGAAAAAAAATATACAATGGAAATTTCTTTACAAACTTAATTTTTTTATTTACATTTTTTTTTCTGTGAAGTACATACAATCCCAAACTGAAATCCCAGACAGCTGTTCTGCTGAATTCTTTCTGCAAAGGGGTTTTTATCAGGAAATCAAGAAAGACTCATATAAGATGGATGAAGATTTCCCTCCTCAGCTAGGAGCCAGTCAAGCATGGCATTTCACACCATTCTGGCATTTTTAGGGAGAGGATCAGGCAACCAGGCTGGTGTTTGGTTCCCACAGCTTCCTCCTGACCTCTTTTCCTACACATTCTCTCACCACCCACCCACATGTTTAGCTGCTGTCAGTGGGAACAAGTGCATCAATTGTTTTTTATAAGGTATCATGTTCAGTAGCTGTTGCCGAACAGCTGAATTCCTCTGAATTTTACAGTGGTCTCTTTAGCAATATTTATTGAGATGGGAGGGAACTGCAAGAATTCCAGTCGTTCAACAATTCCCCACTTTGTAACATACAGATATCATTTTCTTTGACTCCTGCATACTATCAAAATGGAAATCAAATAAAAGAAACATTAACAATTCTTCCACTATCATAATGATGTTATGTCTCATGTTCTTACATTTGTTCTGGCTGTGACATGCTCCTTTGTGTTCAGCTCTGGCCTCAGAAGGATAATGTAGCACTTGGGGATGAAGATGCAGCCCAGCAGACCAACACTGGAGGCCAGGATGGAGAAGACCTGCACAGCCACCATGTGTTTCCCTTTGGTGCTCAGGTAGGTGGGCACAAAAGTCACCCAGACACTGCAGAAGACCAGCATGCTGAAGGTGATCAACTTGGCTTCGTTGAAGGCCCCAGGCAGATTCCTAGCCAGGAAAGCCACCGTGAAGCAGACGGCCGCCAGGAAGCCCATGTAGCTGAGGGTGACGTAGAACATGACAACAGCCCCTTGGTTGCATTGCAGGATGATCTCTCCAGGCTGGGAGAGGAGGTCAGAGTCAGGGAAGGGGGGAGAAACTCCCAGCCAGATGAAGCAGATGATAATTTGTACACCAGAAGAAGACAGGATGATGGAGTTGGCCAAGCTCTTCCCCAACCATCTCTTCGCTCGGTTTCCTGGTTTTCTGTCCAGGAATGCCAGCACCACCATGATGGTTTTGGCCAAGAGAGAAGAAACGGCAACTGAGAAGATGATGCTGAAAACCGTTTGTCGGAGAAGGCAGGTGGCTTTCCTTGGTTGACCAATGAAGAGAGAAGAAGACAAGAAGCAAAGCAGGAGGGAGACCAGGAGGATGTAGGAGAGGTCCCGGTTGTTGGCTTTGACAAGGGGAGTTTCTCGGTATTTAATGAAGACGATTAAAACAAGGCCTGTGGTTAGGAACAAGAATAGGGCAAAAGAAACCAGGATGATGCCCAGAAGTTCATCATAAGACAGGAAGGTTATCACTTTGGGGATACATTGGACTCTTTTTTTATTGGGGTATTTATCATCCAGACATTTGGTGCATTTTTCTGTATCTGAGAAAAAAAACAACAACCCCATATTTCTTTGTCCTTTGCATTTCAAGATATATTATACATTCTTTGGGAACAAGTGATTATCAGGAGCATTTTCTGGGATGGATTTCTTAATATCTCCAGAGACAAAAAATAAGTTTATCACTTTTTAAAATATATATAGCTACAGTATATTTTTGATAGGCTGTGAAATTGAGCGAAGCTTTGGGCTTGAAAGATTTCTTTTGTAATGTTCAGAATATTGATAGGAACCTCCATTACTAAAAGTAAATAATGAATCAATTAATCTTTCTAGAGAAACTTATCTGTCAGGTGACAATTGTTGTCATACTTGCCTGAGAGGATGCTGGCGGATCAAGTGACTGCTGCAAATAATTTGAAATGGCCATTGGAGCAGTGGTGATACGGGTGCAGCCAGAAACAGGCATAACTGTCCATGCCACCACATTGTGCATCTCGTAAATGAGAAATACCTTTTCAGTGTTCCTCAAAGGGAACCCATGTAGACTGCATTGCAATCCTCCTTTCATGTGGTGGACCTAAAACCATTCCTCACATTTCAAGGAACTCAGGTGTTCCTGGAGAAGTCAATGTGGAAGGAAGGACACATCCAAGCTAAAAAGAAGAAATATTTTCTCTGGCAGTTGTAAAACTTGTCGAATCTGCCACAGCCACCTCTCTCTATCCAGCCCTTCCTTCACAATCTTTTTGTTCTTCTGTTTAGATAAGAAACGGGGCATTTTGGAAATAAAGAAGAAACCAATTCAGCTTCAAAGTGTTTTTTAATTCACACTTTCATGACAATTCTCTCAATGGATCCAGTTCCACCAGTCCTCCCATTTTCCTCTGGTGTCACCCACCTTTCTTAGTGGAGAAGGTCCCCTCCGGACAAGGAACACAGTCGTAGCAGCAAACTGGTTCTCCTTCTCGAGCCCTCTTGACAAATCCAGGATGACAACTTTCCACACATTCAGATTGAGGAAAGGACTGAGCAGGAAAACAACAAGATTGCCAAAGGAAATGTGTTAGGACTCTCCGTCCATGGAAAATGGAGGTAAAAATGGATATTAGACAAGATATTAGATATTAGCCTCTGGTCTTCACTTAAGTAAATACAAAATCTCTCACTATTTCCAAATGGTTGGAGATATAACTTCTGGAAGATTCTTTCTTTAGTTCCTCTCTTTTGCTTTTGGCATCTCACATTGCCAAAAAAAGGACTTTATTAAATAGAAAAGTCTGGAGAGATGGAACCAGTGGTGGGATTGTACTGGTTCTGTCTATTCTATAGAACCGGTTGTTATGATTCTGCCCAGTTCGGAGAACCGGCAAATTGCACCACTGACTGGCCCCGCCCATCTCTGCCCGCCCCTCCCCTCCGCTCCCAGTCAGTCCTTATCGTGCATGCGCGGCATCGCCTGCAGCCTGCTTTTGCCCACTCGCCAGGCCAGCCATTGCTGCATGCCTTCTGCTGTGGCCCTGCCTGATCTCCCTGGGTGAGTGAGGCTCTGCAAGCTCTGGGGCCCAGCCGCCTATCTGCCACTGCCGGTCACCTTTAACCCCCCCACCCCACTTGCCTTTTGCTGCCACCACCCGCCGCCCTCACCCCCAGCAGTTAAGGCCCAATATCTGCGGTGAATCCAGGCGGGGGGCGAGATGCAGACTGGTGGGGACCCGAGGTACATTTCATTGTACTGGAAGACATCTGGAGAGTCTCGTGTTCTCCTACTGCTGGGAGAGCAAGAGAGTCTTTCCCGGCACAGCTCAGGGTGGCAGAGAGAAACAGGATTCAAGTAGGCTGCTTCTCTGCCACACAGAGACACCCGTTTCCCCATTGGAGAGGAAGTTGCAAACTTTTCACTGTGCCGGGAAAGACTCTCTTGCTTTCCCAGCAGCAGGAGAACATGAGCCTCTCCACATGGGATTAGCTGGGATTCACGCAGCTGCTGGACCCTTGCCGGCGGTGAGGCAGAAGTTTGGGGGAGGGAGACCAGGGAGCATGGCCCATTTGCCTACCATCCCTTCCCTCTCCCGCACATAGCCCCATTGTTGGACCCAGAATAATTGCACCCATGTAGGCAACATGCTGTCATTTTGAAGTTGAGGGAGAATTTGGGGAAGGAGTTGGAGGGTCCTGCAGTGGATGGTACAGGAGCACCATTGAGAACCAGGGAAGTGGCCCTCTAGTAGTCCAACCTGGTGTTCAGGCTGGAGGCGGGCCATGGGAAGTCAGAGCACCGGGGGAAAGGGGTACTGCCAGGGAGAGCCGCCCTCTCCTAGCAGAATTGGGACCATTGGGGTAGTCCTAGGAATTGGGTGAGTCGAGCCGCAGCTCCTTGCCTTCTTAGCTCAGGGAATGGCCGCTTTCTGCAGGAGGAAGACTGCAGAGGGGGGAGGTCTAACTGAGCATCTCCCCGGTGTCTTCGCCGGATTATTTGGACACATACAAGCGAGTGCAGTTAAAGGCAGGCCTCACCCCGTGGCTCCGTAAAGCCAACACCAAAGAAGTGGTCAATCAGGTGAACCTGTGGTGCAATGCTCACTCGGATCTTGGCCGGTCCAGGCCGTCCGACCTCAAAGCCCCTCAGGAGCCACCGTTCCCAGGTTTCTACTCGCCTGTGATTGGTCGCCCTCTCTTCACCTCTATGAAGTGGCTGGCCCTGCCCCTCACCCTCCCCTCCCTCACCTGCCCTGAGAAGGTAAGGGTGACGGTGGGGGATAGCGAAACGGCTGGGTCCCTATCTTCACGATTCTCTCCCACTCTGTGTGTGTGTCTCCCTGAAAGCCGCGGCTGGGCCAAGCCAGCAAGCTCTCCTTGGCGCTCTTCATTACTTCTTTCATTTCTTGTTTTTGGAATCCAGACTGGCTGAACAACGATCGCTAGAGTGCGGTGGAAGCATCCCTTTGGGCAACACTCCTCCTCCTCCTCCTCCTCCTCCTCCTCCTCCTCCTCCTCTCATAACCGGCGGTTGTGGCAGGGCCGGGAGGGTGCATGCACACGGGGAGATGCTCCTCAAGCAAATGCCAAAGCACAGCAAAACCGAGTATGGGGCGGGTGGCTGCTCACTTGAGGAGCGAGCGTCTCCCCACACAACTGCACCCTCTTGATCCATCCACAGCTGCCGGGTGCGAGAGGAGGAGGAAGAGGAGGAGGGTCACCCGAATGGACGCTTCCACCACGGTCTGGCAATCATTGTTCAGCCAGACTGGATTCGAAAAAGAAGAAATGAAAGAAGTAGCGAAGAGCACTAAGGAGAGCTTGTTGGCTTGTCCCAGCCACAGCTTTGAGGGAGACACAAACACATTCACAGACACATACACACAGAGAGAGGGGGGGAGATAGGGACCCGGCTACCGTCGCCCACCGTCACCCTTACCTTCTCGCACTGCTCCATTTTTTGAACAATCTATGCTTGAGTATCTCCTTCAAACTGGTGAGAATCCCACAAGGGCTAGGCAATGTGTCACTAAGAGCTTCAGGTTTGTTTGCTCCTTGTGCCCAAACTAGCAAAGAACAAGGGAATTCTGTTGACCAGGGCCTGAATTCAGATGAATTTGAATCATGATTGGGTGGAGGTCCTTTTGGTCCCATTGGGAGAGAAGCTTTGTCCTGCTTGGGGAAAAGTGTCCCCTGAAAGGGCCGGTTCATAGTTGGGGAGGTTCTTAAAGAGACCCGACCTGGTCAGACTTATCCATGCCTCTCTTTTACACACACACAAACACACACACACACACACACACAAAGGGGGGGAGTAGGGGAAGACAGAGAAAGAGGCAGAATGAGAGAGAAATACAGAGTGATACAGAGAGGGGGAAAGAGAGAAAAAGAGAGGGAAAGAGTGAAATAGAGGGAATGAGAGAAGAGGAAGAGAGAGACAAGAAAGGAAAGAGAACGAAATAAAAGAGAGAAAGGAAGCAAAAGGAGGAAAATGGATAGACAAAGAAAGGAAGAGATGGAAGGATGGGACAAAGAAAGAAAAAGAAAGAAAGAGATGGAGGGAGGATAAAGTGAATGAGATATATGGATAGATAGATAAATACATGGAAGGAGGGAGGGAGAGAAAGAGAGAAAAAAGGAGAGGAAGGAAGGAAACAAACCCTGGCTTCAGAAGACTCTTAGAAGAAGCACAGCAATCTAGGGCTGGCCTGCAAAGGGTTTCGGAGGTCATCTAGTCCAACCCCATGCTCCAGCAGGAGATCCTTAGAAAATCAAAGAATAGCAGGGTCAGAAGGCTGTGTGCGTGTGTGTGTTTGTGTTTATGGTTGTCAAAACTCCAAAACCAGGTCAAGGAGCTCTGGGGAGATCAGTCATAAATTAGAACACTTGCTAAGTAACTGGCCATTAAGCGAGGACCACTTGTATTTGGTTTGCCAGTCACATGGACCCCTGGCCATGCCCATCTGGTCACGTGACCATCACGCCACACCCACAAATTAAGCCACACCCACAAAACTGGTTGTTACAAAATTTGAATCCCACCCCTGGATGGAACTGAGAAAAGATTTCAGCATTAAATGATAACCAGCCAGTTCCTTCTCATGACCCCATTAACACGCATTTCTCCCCTCTTCTTACACCCATAATTTTAAGGTGTGATATCAGAACAATCTTGATAATTTCAGGTGAACTGAAAGCCTTGGAGCTGCTTCCTAGGAGCAGAAGGCCCATTGCTCCATCCCAGGGAGGGTGAAAGGGAGGCATGGAGAGCTCTGGCCAGGTCTGGCCTCCTTAAGAGCCTCCCAGATTACGGACCTGCCCCTTCAGGGGACACTTTTCCCCAAGCAGGACGAGAAGAAGCTTCTTTCCCCCAATGGGACCAAAAGGACCTCCATCCAAAGACGATTCAATCCCATCCAATACAGTCCAAGCCTGGATTCAAGTCCCGGTCAGCAGAATTACCGCCTTCGTTGCTCTTCTGGGCACAAGGAGCAAACAACCAGAAGCTACTAGTGACACATTCCCCAGTCCTTGTGGGATTCTCACCCGTTTGATGGAGTCCCTTAACTGTACGTGGTCCACAAAATGGAACAATACCGATGCCTCCCAAGCAGCCTAAGGGAAAAAATCCAGTTTCTACTGCCCAGATTCAATTCTCGGTGAAGGTCAACCACCTTTGGGGAATAGCATCAGCCCTCTTGAAATGGGACCTCAGGTTTTTTGAAAAATGGAGAGAAGACACCAAACTTTCTCCTACCTTGTTAAGCAACTTTAGCCATGAAAGAGCATCTTTGTCGATATAAAGTCTCTGTCTTACAAAATACGCCACATTCTCTCTCCTGGGATCATCCCTGGGAAGAACGAAGAAGCCCCAAATGGCCAGATCTGCTGCTACCTCTCCATTTGGGTCCTTGTACAATTCAATCTCCGAAATATTGACAAACTCATTCTTCTCCAGGAAAGGATGGAACTAGAATGGGAACGTGCAGCAATTTTAAAAGCAGAAAACTTTGTTTATTATCCCAGACGCTTTTTCAATATTTAATCTTTCTTCTGTAGTTGTCTAATTTACAGACATGCTTCATTAGGAAAATGGGTGTTACCACTATCTTACAAGTGAACGAAAAAAGTTCACAAAAATGTGTCGATCATATTTTGACAATATAGATTTTGACAAAATATAGTTGAACAACAGAAAAAAGGAGATTTATGAACTCCCTGAAAGCAACAGGTTGGTTATCAGAAACACGGATTTGTCAAGAAGAAAATTGTCAGGGTGATCCTCTCCCAGGAGGCCCAGACCGGAAACCTGAGCTAGGCCCACTTCGCTGTAATGCTACACTGACAGGATTTGGGGAGCCAGAAAGTACAAATCTCCCACCGACCCTTTTTTTATGCAGCTGTAGGTGTCCTCCTCTTATCTGCTTCTTCCCCAGGCAGAATCTCTCCTCCACCCCCCAAAAGTCATTCCCTCCTATCACTGCCCTTTCTAAATGGGTTGTGGGAAAGGGGGGATATAATTTATGTGCTCTATGCAAGTCATCCTCACATATTATTTCATTTCCTAAAGACATTATGGAAATACTGCTGATGTAACTCGATCTCAGGAAAGAGTAATAAAGAAATTTGTGATGTGATCAGAAACCCAGTTAAGTGAGGGGTGGATGGTATGATAATTAAGTAGATAAAAACTGATTTAAAAATGGTACTCAAATAATCTTTAGTTTTTTTAATCTTTGTCATGAAAGTGGGAAGATAGAACATTTTGTCGTTAGGTCATCAATTTTTCTATGTTGTCATTAATATAATAGTGTTGATAAATTGCTATTATACAAGATTTATAACAATTTTCAGGAAATATACTTTTATGTTATTTAAACATTGCCAACTTTCCAGAAAAATATTTATGATTTCCTCCTAGAAAAAACTGTATGACTAAAAAGCAATATAAAACCATCTGGGTTTTAGGATTTGATAAATTATAGTATCTCATACAAGAACATTAATGATGCACTGGAATCAGGATTGTGTCAAGCTTGATAATTATATAAGGGACCCAGTTTGGTCTACTGGTTAAGCCCCTGAAGTAGAAAGCAAGAGGCTGTGAGTTCAAGTCCCGCCTTGGTCATGAAGCAGGCTGGGGGATTTGGGGCCAGTCTCTCAGCCCAACTCAACTCACAGGGTTGTTATTGTGGGGAAAATGAACACACAACTACTCATTGGTACTCAGCCCCCGTGGCTTCTGCAGAGAAGGGCTTTTAAGGATGGGGGATGAGTTAGTGCACTTAGTGAACTCAAACAAGGTCTCAAAGATCTGGAAATCCAACAAGATGGGGCTGCTCTTCCCAAGAACGTTTATTTGAGCAGCCTTTAGAGCAATGAGATATTTAAATCGAATAACCCTGCCAAAAGTCCAAAGGGAATTAACCTCCGAGAGCTGCAACGGAGTTCCCAGAGCCGTTTCAGGGGGCCGATACAAAGAAAGAGCGCCTGAGCTGAGACTGGGCCCCTGTGGACAAGGGGCCACTTGAACTGCAGCTCACAGAGAGGTGGTAATCAACCGGTTCTCACCGGCTTGGATGAACCGGTGGTCACCCCTGGTTGGCCACACCCCCAAACCGGGTCACCCACTTGTCCCAGTCGCTCTCCTAGCTTTCCCTACCACGTGGTGGCTGTGGCGCAGATTGGGCAGATGTCCCAGGGCTGTTGTACATGTGCACTGTGTGTGCAGCCGTGCGTGTGCTACTGATGCAGTGCGCATGTGCAGCAGCCCTGGGACATCCGCCTGTCCGCCCTCCCTCCTGGATCACATTTTCTTCCTTCTCCTGGCGGATGTGCCTCCTCCAGCCCAGCCCGGCCCGGCCAGCCAGCAGGTGGGTGCATGGTTGTCCCGGGTCTTCTCGCCCCCCTTGTGGCGATATGCCTGCAGGAGCCCCTCAGGCCAGCTGAGCCGGGAGCCGCCATTCCCAGGCTTCTACTCTCCCATGCTTGGTCGACGCCTCTTCACCTTGCCTGAAGCAGCTGGCCCTGCCCCTCCAAAACTCCAAAAACAGGACAAGTAGCTCTGGGGAGATCAGTCATAAATTAGAACACTTGCTAAGTAACCGGCCATTAAGTGAGGACCAATTGTATTTGGTTTGCCAGTCACATGGCCCCCTGGCCAAGCCCATTCAGTTACATGGCCACAAAGCCACGCCCATCTGGTCACGTGACCACCAAGCCACGCCCACAAATTAAAGCCATGCCCACAGAACCAGTAGTAAAAAAATTTGAATCCCACCAGTGAGTTCACAGCCTGCTATGCGGCATCTCCTATCAGGACTCAGGGATTCACTTTGTGACGCCTCTCCTAATAAAATATCCGGGAAATACGGAACTCTTTTATGTGCAAGGGCAGTTATCAGATAAGTAGGAAGGAGTTTCTCTGAATGGGGCCAAATTCTGTTCTGCTGTAATGCAAAATTACGTATTTATTTATTTAGGACATTTATATTGCCACATATTCGCACATGACTCAGCATTAGGCAGACTCTAACTGCCCATTGACTGTCGTTTATTTTTATTTTTCTCCATTATTATTATTATTTATTGTAATGCTGGTCTCTGACTGTACTAAAAGTGGACTGGATGAAGGAGGAAGCTGTGTTGGAGACATTTGCCATCTTGAGTTATTTGTAAATAAATACATGTTTATGAAAACAATCTCAAAATCGTACTTGGCTGCAACCTGAAACTGAGTCTTGAGAGAAGACAAGGAGGAGATTATGAGAGCAGCTTCTCCAACTTACAACATCTCTCAGTTGGACAAGGGAGGATTCAACACTCTTCCAATGACTGAAAGAGGTGTTGGGAGTAGTTAAAACCCTCCCCTCTCCTAGGAAAATGAAATATTTTAGGATATACTAAAAAGGGAGAATATATTTCCCCAAAAAAGAAAAGTAGAAACTCAGAGAGGCTGAAACTCCGCCCTCCTCCCACTTTTGCTAATGGACCATTACTCTGGCCTAGGCCAGTTTATTTTACATAACAAAGATCTACTCCAGGTAAAGCTATATAGGAATTGCCCAAAGCCATCACCATCATCCAGCGAGGCTCAACCAAGCCTGGGACTCAGGACAGCCTACAGAGTTGGCCCTGCGTGGCCCCATGGGAGCCTGACAACTGATCAGAATTCAAGCTCAAATTCAAATCCCAACAGAGGGCATAAAACAGTTGCACTCTCAGCATCTCAGCCCTTCTTTCCTCAACCAAGGCATGTGCTCCTGTCCACCATTAAACCATCTTCCAAGCAGTCACCCTGTTTCCAGCGTCTTTCTTCCCCACTTGGAACTGAACCCAGAAGGAGATTTCTTCCAACAGAGGCTAGACAGAAACTTCAGATCTGCTCCCTGTTATTCCGGAGCATCAGACAGGAGCAATTAGATGATGCAAATCTGTTGACCTTTTGCAGCACAAGAAGGTTGAGATGTTCCCCTCCTTCTCCTTTGGGTTCCTTCTCCAAAGGATCTCAGATTAATGGATCCCTATCAGGACCCCCCCATACCTGCCACGGCTGCAGCCTCGGAGCACCCAACCTCTTTTCTCCCTCCTTCCTTCCCCTCCTCGATCTGGAGGAATAAGCGGCATTCATGACCTGGGCCAGAGTATGAATGATACTGCATGAATGGGGGTCACTTGCGATCTGTTTCCTGTTCCTTTTCTCCTGGGTCTCCAGTGGGGCTTTCTGGGTGCATCTTCTGCGGCCTTTGACAGAAAAGACGTGCTTGGAAAGGGAACAGCGAAAATAATGATCTTGAAACGGATCTTCCACAAAGAAATGGGGTTCAAAGGCAACATCAGTTGGCCTTTTTTTTGACAGATAACCAAAATTCAAAATACTATGGATGTATTTGAGAGGTATTTCCTTCTTTATTAGATACGCTGAAAAACTTGTGAGGATCCAGACTTTCCCTTCAATGGCTCCTGGCAAATGCCTAAGTGCTTCATGGAAAGGAAGAATTCTGTTCCAGATGAAAATATATTCTATAAAGTGGACAAAGACGTTGATTTGTCTCCACTTAGAGAGGGCCTCCCTGAGGGGTGCTGTATGTCCAGTTGTTGTGAATCGTTGTGATATAACCACACAAATTCCATTCCTGACAAGCATCACAGGGAAAGTCCTCATGAAATAATCTCCCTTTTCTGTGTCTGAAACAAAGAGACCAATGAGGTTCCATCTGAAATAGAGGAGCAGCTGGACAATTGCTGGGTATTGGATTACTTCTTTGGGGAGCAACGGGTGGAAAAAGGGGAATCTCCTTTTATCACTCAGAGCCTCTGAAGGAATTCCAACAGTGATCTGAAAAAGTAATGAAGAATGCTGTGTTATAATGTGGTCCAGATCAACTCCAAAATATTACTTATTGACAAACCCAATTTTGTTTTGATGAATATATAAGAATAGTTTGTTCCTTAGTCATGGTTTAAAATATTTAAGACAGAATATTAACAAGGTTGTCTATAAAAATGGAACGCAAAATCATATTAAACAAAAAAAAAACAATAAAAATGCAATGTAATTTTTTGTGTCACCCATAAAATTCCAACAATTAGATTCAAATTTGCAGATGTTAGATAAAATGTCTGGATCTAAGATATAGGGCTGTATTATATGCTATTTTTGAGTACTAAAACCTCTTTCTCAGCTTCTATATCCCAAATTCTTTGTGAAGCAATTTTTCAGCTTCTTCTCTAGATGTACAAGAGCACAACTGCTAACAGAATAGTTATGAGTACATGAAATGGATACATATAAGAAAAATAAAAAGAAATAGTAGGACAGTGACGGTAGGCACATTGGTGCGCTTATGCACGCCCGCTACAGACCTCTTAGGAAAGGGGTGAGGTCAATCGTAGACAATTGTACAATCCAATAAGTCTTTAATTGAAATTTTGTCTGTTTTGGGACTATATGTCTGTTTCATCACTTTAATTTTAACCCAATAATTATATACCCTGAATTTATACAAAGCAGAAATTGTGTAAATTAACAATTATCTATGAGGGCAGGAGCTGAACTCCTTTTATCCATCCCAAAGATACTCTTCTTGGTCTGAATATTTTTTATACATAGACAGGACTATTGCCAGCTTGATTCCAATTAGATAAGGCAGATATTATTGATATGTGAAAATGAACATGCTAATGGAGGACCTCAAAACCTGGATAGTTTTTCAATAGTAGAATATTCAGGAGAATATCCTCTAGGGACCTTATGGCTCTTCAGGCCTTTAATGGTCAATTTGAAGATGAACATAATAGACTAAAACATCGTTGATATGTTCCCTAATGTTCTGAAAAGCTACTCTTGGATTCTATGAAGATATTGGATCTGTTGTTCATCCACACCACCCCACTCACCTTACCAGATAGAGAACAACACACAAACCTGTGGGACTTTGTAGGTGCCTACAAACGTTGACATCTGGATGGAGATGTCTCTGGAAGCTCCATCAATCAGAGCGAGGAGGTTTTCCTTCCTCCCACAGCCGTAGTTGGGGACATTGGATTCTCCAGTGGAGAGCATGTCCAGCAAGACATCTGAAGTGCGGAAAGTGCTCAAATAGTTGTCATGGATGTTGTAACCAAGTGTGAGATTGTGCAGGAGCTGGGAATTCTTGCTGACCATTTGAATAGCAAAAATTGGTTTTAGGATATTTGTTAGAGCAGAACTCTTCCTATTGAAAAACAATATTCATGTTATTATATTCAATAGCAACAACGAATGTTTTTAAAATATATAATCCTTCACAAACGTACTAAGCCTTAGGCCAACATTGATCCAAATCGAATGATCAATTATACAAATGAGAGAGGCAACTACAATTGTTTCAGTCACTACTTAAACAAAGGTCATTATTCAAGTGATGAACTCAGGAATGAACTGAGAGAGGAAAATCATCTGGATTTCATTCAGGTTTTTTAAAAACATCTTTGGATTTTACTCTCTTCCACAAAGTAAGGCAAAAAAGGGAAGCCATGGAAATCAAAATCATTCAGGAAATTAGACAGGTCCTGTGGTACAAAAATAAGTGAAATAAGAAGAAAAGGAGAGTGTTAGAATTGCACATGGAGGGAGTGCAACTCCATCACCCTGCATGACTTACGAAGGAGAAGGTATGGAAGGAGGGCTGTTGAAAGGCCACATTATAGGTGACACATATGTTTCAG
>NW_020718372.1:0-21366 GCF_900518725.1 Notechis scutatus
TTTGTATGCTCTGGTTAGTAGTGAGATATTACCAGAGAAAAAGCAACATAGGATTAGGTTAACAACTCTTAATGCCTTTTTGGCTATGTAGTTGCAGTGGGCTCTAGCACTTAGATCATTAGAGGTGAGTATTCCCAGGTCCTTTACAGAGCTTGGGTCGTCAACAAGATCTTGACTATTCAGCTTGTATTTTATTTTCTGATTTTTTTTACCAATATGTAAGACAGAGCATTTATTTGTTGAGATTTGAAGTTGCCATATGTTAGACCATTCAGATACATAGTCTAGATCTTTTTGTAGGGTAGTAGTATTGTCTGTGGTATTGAACAGCTTTACATCATCAGCGAAGAGAACGTATTCTAATGAAGAGCATGAATGGAAATCATGTGACCACAAAATGTTGCAAACGTCTTAAGCATGTGCTGGTTGTGAAACACCCAAATGGCAATCATGTGACCATGGGATGATCATAAATGGAAGGACTTTGCAAAGCTGGGGAGATTGTTTTTTTTTTTTTTGTTATGACTTTGGTTGCTAAATGAGGCAGTCAGTAACTGAAGATGAGAGAGAGAGGGAGGGAGGAGGGAGAGAGAGAGAGAGTGAGAGAGAGGGGGAGGAGACAAGCAGACAAATAGATTCTGTTCAGTCATGTCCCGTTCTCAGAAACTGCCTGGATAAGTTCATGAAGGGTTTTTGGGTGAATTTTTCAAAAGTAATATGCCATTGCATCCTTCCTAAGACTGAATCACTTCAGAAAGTGACTGACCCAAAGTACAAACTACACACAATTTGAAATTACTTTTAATTTTTTAAAAATGGGCTAAAGTTTTGTGAGCTAATGAATAAATAAATGATAATGGCATGGCTCTTGAAGGGTGCTAGAACAAATATTAATTATTACTCCTCATGGGAAAGAAATCACGAACCAGTACTGTAAAGTTTTCATTTAGAATTTCTCCTTTTTTGATGAGGAATCCAGATGCTTAATCCTATTTCACATCTGTTAAATTGAGTGGGTCAGATAAGACAGTCTGGAGGGGAATGAAAATGCATATTTGTATTCCCCTGCCCAGTGGGGGGTTGCCATTATCTCAACAGGAGAATAAAAGAATTTGAGTACAATAATTCTGGCCTTTAAAGTGAAATATCTTTAAATATATAAAACTTTCATCACAACTTTGGTATATAAATGAAAGATATAGCATTTGAAGCCTCTGTATATATGAAAGATTCTCACAATTACTATTTACAGTAAAGGAATGACATATTTATCAACATTTTCTTTGATGCTGATAATATATATTTCTTGGCTGGAGAATTCTTCCTGTCCTTGTAATTCAGCCTTATCACTTAATGATGGTGTTTTTATTGATGGGCCGAATAATCTCCTAACAGATAATTTGTGAACAAGATAGGCAGGTCACCATGTTCTATATCTTGTTCTACCTTTGTAATGGTATAATGAAAGAAATATTTCTGCAACTTTGAAGTTAAGAGAACAAAAACAATATAATTTCACAGTTTCTTTCTTTTTTCCTTAGCCACCCATGCTTCTTACATGCTGTTTGAAGAGGTCTCCAATCTCTGTTGATTACAGAACTGATTGCATCAAAAGAAAGTCACACAACCCACAACTCCGCATCCAACCGCACCCCATCCAATCCAACATCTCTCAAAACACCCCTAACTACCTCTATTTCAACCACAACTGGCCTTAAATGCAAGCTACTCAATGCAAGAAGCCTTGTAAATAAAATACCTGAATTTCTCCTCTTATTAAATACGGCTAAATTCGACATTATATTTGTCTGTGAAACATGGCTCAATGCATCTCTCCTTGACTCCATTACCACAGTAAGAGACTATCATGTTTACCGATCAGATCATGAAATCCGTAGAGGAGGTGGTGTTGCTATCTTCTATAAAAAGTCCCTACATCTAAAAAACATCCAAGTTACCCAGGAGCTTGCTATTCCTGAGACCATCGTCTGTGAACTGTCCTTAAATATCACATTTCGGTTCTTACTATGTTACAGAGCCCCTGATTATGACATTGAACATACAAACAAGCTAAATACACTACTAACGTGGGCAGCATCCTGCCCACACGCTTTTATCTTTCTTGGTGACTTCAATCAACCTCATATTAACTGGACCCTTAACGAATGTACAACAGAACCCACACCTGCAACCTTCTACAATTTTGTAAACAACAAACTAAAAGACTCAAGGTCCATCCCACCCCTGAAAGGACCTAATGGTAAAGACTACAACGATGACACTATTAAAGCCAACATCTTTAACACATTCTTTGGCTCAGTATTTGTAAACAGCAATGGATCATGCCCAGTATTTCCTAGTCGAACCACAGACAACTACAATGATCTCATACATATTGATTTTACAGAAGACATTGTTGAAAAAGCACTATGCAATCTAAAACCATCTCTATCTATTGGACTGGATGGAATATGTGCCTACTTCTTAAAAAAGCTACCCACTGCCATAGCCGAACCTCTAAGAATAATCTTTGAAAAATCTTTCAGGACCAGATCCTTGTCAAAACTATGGTCACAAGCCACGATCATCCCCCATCTTCAAAAAGGGAGACCCCTAGTTGAAAATTACAGACCAATCTCTTTATGCTGCATCACCTGTAAAGTCATGGAATCAATTATTAACCAATCCATCATCCTCCACTTAGAAACAACCTACTCTCTAATAAACAATTTGGTTTTAGGAAAAAAACTATCCTGTAATCTGCAACTCTTACACTGCAAAAACATATGGACTACAAAACTCAATCAGCACAAACCAATAGACGCAATCTACATAGACTTCTGTAAAGCCTTTGATTCAGTGGTACACGACAAACTACTCCTAAAACTAAACTCTTACAGTATCTCTAGACACCTGCATAACTGGATAGAAGCATTCCTGTCAAACAGACAACAAATGGTCAAAATTGGGAGCATCCTATCAAATTCTGTACCTGTCAACAGTGGTGTCCTCCAAGGCAGTGTTCTAGGACCAACTCTTTTCATACTCTACATAAATGACCTCTGTGATCATATCAAGAGCAACTGCGTTCTCTTCGCTGATGATGTAAAGCTATTCACCACCACAGACAATACTGCTACCCTTCAAAAAGACCTTGACTATGTATCAGAATGGTCAAACAAATGGCAACTTCAAATCTGAACAAATAAATGCTCTGTCCTACAAATTGGCAAAAAAAAATATCAAAAAATAAAATACAGGCTGAATAGTCAAGACCTTGTTGATGATCCAAACTCTGTCAAGGATCTTGGAGTACTCATCTCTAATGATCTAAGTGCTAGAGCCCACTGTAACTACATAACCAAAAAGGCGTTAAGAGTTGTTAACCTAATCTTACGTAGCTTTTTCTCTGGTAATATTACACTAATAACTAGAGCATACAAAACATTTGCTAGACCAATCCTCGAATACAGCTCATCAGTCTGGAACCCACATTACATATCTGATATTAACACAGTTGAGAAAGTCCAGAAATATTTCACAAGAAGAGTTCTTCACTCCTCTACTCATTGCAGAATACCTTATGCCACCAGACTTGAAATTCTAGACCTAGAAAACCTAGAACTACGCCGCCTTCGGTCCGATCTAAGTATAGTATATAAAATCATACATTGCAATGTCCTACCTGTCAATGAATACTTCAGCTTCAACCATAACAACACGAGAGCAAACAATAGATACAAACTCAAGGTTAATCGCACCAAACTTGATTGCAGGAAATACGATTTCAGCAACAGAGTGGTCAATGTCTGGATTACTCTACCTGACTCTATGGGTTTTTTTCCCCAAACCCCAAAAACTTTAACCTTAGACTGTCTACTATTCCTAAGAGGTCTGTAGGGGGGCATGCATAAGCGCACCAATGTGCCTACCGTCCCTGTCCTATTGTTTCTTTTATTTTTCTTATATGTACCCATGTATTCATAACTATGTTTTTCCTTATACCTATTATCTTGTAAGCACTTGACAAATAAAAATAAAATAAATAAATAAAATAAAATAAATAAAAAACTTGAGAGGCCCAAAGAAAGAAGAAAGAACCAGAAAAAAAAAAAAAACCACATCTTCCCCCTCCCCCTACTCCCAATTCTAAGAGCCAGAAATGGTTTGTTCTCTTGGCAGCACTCAAAAAAATCTCCGGATGCACTCCCAAAGTATTGGAAAACAAAATGAGATAAATAACTATCATTTTCTGATAGTCATATCCTCTTTCCTGTCTTCCTTTTTCCTCTTCGTAAGTGAAAAGTTTCAGATTTGGTCTTTCATTCACAGTGCTCATGTGTGCAATCTCTGGACAATATATATATATATATATATACAATATATACTTATTTCATTTACTTTAAACAATTTCCTGTGCAATTTATAAAATACAAATACAGTGAAATGATTAACAATTGGAACTTTATAAAACATTGCTTATTAAGTAGTTGTGTGTGGAGGGGAATGAGACAAAAGTAAAACATCATGTTATCCAGCATTCATGCAGGTAAGCTAAGGCCCTGGGAAGAGTGCAGAAAAGAGCAACAAATATGTTAAGGGTCATTAAATCTTATGAAGAACAGCCAAAAGGCACTAAGTATGTTTAGCTTAATAAAGAAAAGACTGAGAGATCTTAGCAGTATTCCAATCCTTGAAAGGCTGCCATAGGAAAGGTCTTTGAGCAGCTTATAACACCCTAAAAGCAAAAATACAAAACATTAAAGCATTAAATATTAAAAACTAATGGAAACTAAATAAGTTAGGAAACAGAATATAAAAGTATAGAAGAAGAATCTTCTTCCTAGTCACTAACTATCTTCAGCATAGAATGCCCACATCAGGGGCAATTGATAGAGCCAGGGTTTGAGACTCTTTCTGAAGCCAAAAAACTGGGGTCAGATCTCACATTAAAGGGCACAATGTTCCAGGATGAAGGAGCCATGGCACAAAAGTCCTTCTCAGAGATGGTATTCAGCAGGTTCTGACCAGTTCTGGAGAACCAGTAGTGGAAATTTTGAGTAGTTTGAGAACCGGCAAATACCATCTCTGACTGGCCCCGCCCCCATCTATTCTCTGCCTCCTGTGTCCCAGCCGATCATCTGGGTCTTCTTTTGTTGCCCTCACAGGAGAACAGAGCTGGAAAGCAGGTTAGTGGGGTGGGGAAGGAATGGGATTTTGCAGTAACCTTCCCTGAGGAGTGGGGAGGAAATGGAGATTTTGCAGCATCCTTCCCCTGCCAGGCCCACCAAGCCACGCCCACAGAACAGGTAGCAAAAAAAAATTGAATCCCACCACTGGTTCTTCTCCTGGACCCTGCTGGCTGAAACTCCTTAGCCAAGAGGGTCCACAATAAGTATCTTATTCTGGAACAAATAGGAAAGGGCAATCCCATTGGGGCAAGACAATTCCTCAGATAGCTTGGACTATGCCATAAAGGACTTCATAGGTAATAATCAAGGCCTTTAATTGGGTCCAGAAGCAAACCAGGAACCAGTGCAGCTTGCACAATGGTGGTGCTACATAGGCCATCCTAGGGGCATTACAACTCTCAGCATGGCTGCAATTTGCATCAGTTGTAGTAGGTAAATACTCTTCAAGGGTAGTCCTGTGTAGGACATTATGATAAATTTGCAGCACTGATACTGGATTCTATTATTTACACAAATAAATGCCTCTTCTTGTATGGAGATCTGTTTCAAGCTGCTAGAGCCTGGAATTCCTATACTGAACTGGGAATTCAATCATGTATGTGCAGTGAGAACTGAAACAAGTAATCAAATTTTGCTTCTCTACAATTTTCCAATTCACATGTTAAAAAAAGAAAGTAAGAATTTTTTAAAAAAAACTTATGTTGTTGTCCCCTCCCGCTCAATGGCTATGTCAGCTTGGACAGAGGCATATTTCTTGGAACATGCCCAGTCAGGTTTATACACAAACTTGCTTGTTGGGTGCCTGTTGGTGCCATAATTTTATTTTGGTACTCTTGTAAGGAGGAAAAGAGAAGTGATTATACACTCTCTTCCTGAATGCCAATGTAAGAGTAGCAAAATAAACAACCACAGATAGCCACCTATGATTTACTGTAGTTAAATAGTGTTTGAGTTGAAACAGCCTGGTCTATTTATGTTACTGCTTGCCTTGCCTTGCCTTGAGAATATAATGAGTTGCATATATAAGGAATATGTTTTTATTTTTATTAGTGATGAGGAAATCCAGTACAGAAGTGGCATAATTCAATTTGATTCAGCACTCTGAGAATCAGAGGCAACCTAGTTATAAATCTAGACTGAGTTTGAAAAGTATATTGACAAATTATACACTATAAGACCCATGGTGGCGCAGCAGTTAGAATTCAGTATTACAGGCTTACTCACTGCTCACTCCAGGAATTTGATTCTGAATGAATCAAGGTTGGCTCAGCCTTCCATCCTTCAGTAAAATGAGGCCCAGATTGTTGGGGGCAATTAAAGAGGTCTATAAACCACTATGAAGCAGTATATAGGTCCTATTGCTATTACTATAATGGGGAAATCATAAAAATCTTGTGGTTGCTTTATCATCTGTTCATAACAATATGAAGTCACAGCCGCCAATTTTTAGCTGATGTTGGCACTCACACACATCAAGTTTTCCCCAAGAACCTAGGATGTCATAATGTATCTATATGTGTGCATCCAAACAGTGTGGCCTTTTGCAATTGACAGATATAAATTTTGTCAATGCACAGATTTTGTCATCCAAATTTATTGGATGGGAGCACCACAGCTAGTTTATGCCATATTTTTCATTTTTTATGTTCATAACTTGATACTTTGTTATTTTTTTCCAATTCTTTATCCTTTATTTTACTATTCCATGGTATTGCCACATCAGTTATCCATATTTCTTCTTTTCAATCACAGCATGATATGAGCCGAAACTTTTATCAGATTGTATTCGGAAATCCCATAATGTTCTAACCTGCTCATTTTCAAATATTTTTCCAACTAGCTTCCACCAGTTTTTCCTTACTGGTGCATTATAATTTTTACATTTTTTTTTAGTAAATAGAGTCTATGAACATTGTTGCATACATGATGATGATTTTGCAGAATTAGATGGAAATATCAAGATGATTAGCAGTTATTTCAAATGAAAAGAGAAAAGGTCAGCACAAGCCAAGTGAAAAGCCTACAGGGAAGTATTATTGAACCTGTACATAAAGTCCTAGTCCAATTTAAAAATAAACATTTCAAAAATTATTTTAAAAGTAAGCTCTCACTTGCTTTTCTGGACTGGCAGGCTAGATATGATTCATTTGCACATGGCGTCACCATAGCACACAAACCAACTAAAGCCCTCCCAAACTTCTTAAGTAAACCAAAAGATCCAGAATTCCTACAACAAAAAACAGGCATCATCTACAACAGGGGTGTCAAACTGGATTTCTTCAAGGGCCAGATCAGCATTGTAGTTCTCCTCTGTGGGCTGGCCAGGAGGGGAGAGATGGGACAGATGCTTCCTGCAGCATCCTGCCAACCAAAACAGGGCATGGGGGGCTCCGTGAGGTCCCACACACCCTGTTTTGGCCAGCAGAATGCTGCAAGAAGCCATCCAGGCAGAAAATGGGGCACAGGGAGGCTCATGTGGCTGCCAGAGGCACAGCAGGCCAGTCTTTTGCTATTTCCAGGCCAGCCCCTGGGCCAGATTTAAGAAGCCCGTGGGTATATTTGCTAAGAAAAGGTATATTTGCTAACAGGTATATTTGCTAACAAAAACAACTGAGAACCAGACTTGGAATAAGACCATTTATTTAGTTGTTTATTACTTATTTATTCAAATTTATACATTTGTCCATCTTACTTACTTACTGAATCTGGGCACTTTATCAATAAAAATAACCATAAGAGTGTCATGCCCCTGGTGGAAGAGGAGGAACATCCAACAGGGAGTGGGAGTGTGGCTTTGGAGGTTGTGAAGGAGGCTGAGGAAGGGCAGAGGCCAGCTGAGCAATCAGAAGAAGATCCAGGCCCATCCCCTATCCATCCTAGGGCACACAGAGAAGAGAGGATCAGGGGAAAGCGAGGTCTACTCAGGAGCAGATTATCATGATCCCCCTCGTGGCTTGCAGCTGGGAGCTATGTATATAAGTTTGTAACTGCATAGTCAGAATTGCTGGAGTCAAAGTTTAGTGTTTCCTTTGAAAGAGATTTATCTTTGTTGGCATTCTTCCCATGGACTCTCCCTGTTATCTTGGAATGTATGATTAATTATCTTGGCTTGCTTCGGAACTCTCGTCAGTTGTTTTGGCTTCCTTTTGCCTCATTATTTACTTTTGTGACTTTAAACTGTGCCTAATAAAACAGTGAAGTTAAGTTGAAGGCATTACCAGACTTTAATGTATGTTTTGGGTTTTGGGTTATTTTGAGAGACTACAGGTGATCACATTTTGACTCCAGCCACCCCTTCAACTTATTTTTGCTTTTTGTGGGGTGACCATGGATCAGCTCAGAGCAGAGATTGCCCAGTTAAGCCAGCAAGTGGCTCTTTTGACTGCACAGGTGGCACAAATGCAAGCTGCCTAGCCACACCGAAAATGCCCAGTGGCAGTGCCAGATAAATTTGATGGTTCGCTGGCCCAATTTCCAGCATTTTTTGGGCAGTGCCAGCTTTACATGAGCCTTCGGCCTGAGGATTTTCCCACTGACCAGGATAAGGTGGGGTTTTTGATTAGTTTGTTGTCAGGCTCTGCAGCACGTTGGGCGACGCCTCTGTTGACCCAGCCCAACCAGGTGTTGGACAATTACGCCGAGTTTTGCCATCAGTTTCAGGCCATGTTTGAGGACCCTGTTTGAAGACAAACAGCAAACAGATGTTTGAGAGTTGAAGCAGGGGCATGGCTCACTCATGCATTATATTGCTAGTTTTCGGGTGATTGCTCAGGATGTACAATGGAATGAGGCAGCACTATTAGACCAGTTCCAGGAGGGTTTGTCGTCGGAGCTCCTGGATGAGTTGGCATGCACTGAATGCCCTTGCACCCTTCAGGAGCTCATGCATCTGTGTCTTGGTATTGATGCTAGGCTTCAGCAGCGACAGGTGCGATGACGGACAGAGACCATATCTGTTTCCAGCAAGATGGCACCCTTGGTGGAAGTGCCTTTGGAGGAACCCATGCAGTTGGGGGCTGGCCGCCTTTGCCTGACTCAAGTAGAAAAGGAGAGACGTTGTGGTGATGGTTTATGCCTCTATTGTGGCAATTGAGGCCATTTTGCAGGCAAGTGTCCTGTTAAGACATCCACAGCAGCGATGCCTGCAGTGGTGGGAAACGAGCATCGCTCGGCCTCAAGGGGTCTGTAGGTCAGGGTGTAAAGTCCTTAGGCCCGCCATCTTCACCAACATTGCCATCCGCACCACCTTTGACATCTCCACCACAATTGTTATTGGTGAAGCATATTGTGCTCCCAGCAAGTATGTTCGTGCCTGGTGTGGGAGTGGTGGAGATCCAAGCCTTGGTTAACTCAGGGGCCACAGCCAATTTCATGGATGTTCATTTTGTAGAGCAGTGGTTCATTCCTCAGCAACAGGTGTCCCTGCCAGTAATGGTAGAGACAATTGATGGTTGGCCCCTTCATTCAGGACCTGTGGTTGCTGCAACCAAACCCCTTTGCATGCGTATTGGGAAGCATGTGGAAGAAGCCGTGTTCTACGTTACCGCAGTGCCTTATTTTCCGGTGGCGCTGAATTTGGAGTGGTTACAGGCCCATGATCCACAGATTGTCTGGTTGTCTGGAGCTGTGCAGTTCCTTAATAGGAAGTGTGCCAACCATTGCTTGTGCACCTGTGCAGAGAGTGTGGCTATGCCTGTGGCCCTGGATCTACCTGCGGAGTTGGTGCACTTTGCTGATGTGTTTGGGGAGAAGTTGCCTCTGCATCGGGAGTATGACTGTCCAATCAACTTGTTGCCCGATGCAAAATTGCCAATGGGTCAGATATATTCCCTGATGGAACTGGAGTTGGCCGCGTTGTGGGATTTTATTGACAAGAACCTCCAGAAATGGTTTATCTGGCCTTCTACCTCCCCATTGGCTACACCGGTGCTTTTTGTAAAAAAGAAATCAGGGAGCTAGGTTTGTGTTGTGATTACCGCAAATTGAATGCAATGACAGTGAGGAATCAGTACCCGCTTCCCCTCATTCCGGAACTGATTGAGCAGCTTTGTCAAGCTAAAATCTTTATGAAGTTGGACTTGCATGGGGCCTACAATCTGGTTCACATTCATGCAAAGGATGAGTGGAAAACAGCTTTCCAGACGAGGTATGGGCATTTTGAGTATACCGTGATGCCATTTGGATTAACCAATGCCCCAGCTGTGTTCATGCACTTCATGCACGATGTTTTCCATGATTTGTTGGATCAATTCGTGGTCATTTATTTAGATGACATTTTAATTTACTCAGACTCCCTGCAGGAACACTGGCAACATGTGCAGCTGGTGTTGCAACGTTTGCATGATAACCACCTGTTTGCTAAGCGTGAGAAGTGTCAGTTTGCACAAACCACGATTGACTTCTTGGGACATTGTATTTCACCTGCCGGGGTGGAAATGGACCCAGAAAAAATACAATCATTGCAAGCATGGGAACCTCCACAGCGGGTTAAGGATGTGCAACGACTGTTGGGGTTTGCAAACTACAACTGCACATTTATTCCCCGCTTTGCTGCCTTGACTGCTCCCCTTTCTAGTCTGCTCAAGAAGGGGGAGAAGTTCCATTGGGGTGCTGAGGAGCAGGCAGCTTTTCGAGGCATTGAAAGTCGCCTTTACTTCCGAGCCTATCCTCAAACACCCTGATCCAGGCCAGCCATTTGTGGTGGAAACAGATGCTTCTGAGGTAGCTGTTGGTGCGGTATTCCTCCAGGCCTATGCTCCCGCAGGCACCTTGTTCCCATGCACTTATTATTCCCGGAAGTTGTTGGCTCCAGAGAGCAAATATACAATTTAGGACAAGGAGCTATTGGCAGTTAAAGTTGCTTTTGAGACATGGCGGCACTACCTGGAGGGGGCTCGTCACCAAACCGAGGTTTGGACGGATCATTGCAATTTGGAACACCTATGTACAGCTCGGACATTGAACCAGCGTCAGGTGAGATAGTCCTTATTTTTTGCTCGATTTGATTTCTGGGTGACCTATGTTCCGTGTGGAGGGAATCAACGTGCTGATGCCCTGTCTCGGAAGCCCAAGTATACCTGAAGGGAGGATAAAATCTTGCCCCGGACGGTGATTCTGTTGGAGTGGTTTGCGGCCATCGGGGAACCTGTGGACCGCTCAGTGAGGATTCAGGAGGCGCAGCGGCAGGACCATTTGTGGCAGCTCGACGTCGAGAATTGGATGAGAATGGGAGACAAGAGACTCCTTGGGCATATATTGGGGACCTGTTTCAGTTCCATGATCACATTTATGTGCCTGGAGGTCCTCTTTGTGGCCTTATCCTACGTCAATGTCATGATAGTCTGGCGGCGGGACACTTTGGGGTGTTCAAAACACTGCATCTCATCTCTAGGACATTTTGGTGGCTGAGACTTAAACATGATGTGTCGGGATATGTGGCATCCTGTGGGATCTGTCGCCAAGCCAAGTATGCTCCTGGTGCGCCCCTGGTCTCTTGCAGCCCTTGCCCATGCCAGAATGACCGTGGGGGGAAGTTTAATTGAATTTCCTCATTGAGTTACCACCATCGAATGGTGCTACAACCATTTTGGTGGTGGTGGATATGTTGACTAAAATGGCCCACTTTATTCCATGTATGGGTCTTCCATCAGCCAAGATAACAACTCAATTGTTTATCTCCCATGTTTTCTGGTTGCATGGGTTACCAGACCACATGGTATCAGATCGGGGGGTACAATTTATGGCATGCTTCTGGCAGACCCTACTCGCAAAACAGGTGTGTCTGTCATCTGCTCATCACCCCGAAACTGATGGGGGGACAGAGAGAGTGAATGCTATTTTGGAGCAGTACCTCCGCTGTTTTAGCAATACTCAACAAGACAATTGGGTGGAAGTGCTGCCGGTGGCAGAATTTGCTTATAACAATGCTCATCATGCTTCCACCCGTGTGTCCCCTTTCTTTGCTAACTATGGTTTTCATCCACGACTTTTCCCTTTAGCCCCGTCTGATTCCCCAGTTCCGGCAGTGGATACGTTCTTGCAGGAGTTAAAAGCCATGCACCACATGGTCCATGATCAATTAGAGAGAGCCAAGGAGGACTATAAATGGATTGCAGACCGACATCATAGTGATGTTCCACCTTTAGCGGTAGGTGATCAGGTTTGGCTCTCTACTCGATACTTACCAACGATGCGACCATCGAAAAAGCTATATCACCGTTACTTGGGACCTTTTCTGGTCGAGGCAGTGATTCAATCCTGTGGCTTATCGTCTCTCCCTGCCACAGATCATGCATATTCATCCTGTTTTTTATCATTCCCTGTTAGTCCCTGCCTCGGCCAACAGTCCGCATAGACCAGCTCCATCACAGCCGGCCACAGTAGCCCCTCTGGGAGAGGAGGAGTACGAGATAGCATCCGAGATTCATGCCAGTTGCGGGGGCGATTTCAGTATTTGGTGGCATGGAAAGGTTATGGACCATAGGACTTCACCTGGGTTGATGCCACTGATGTTCATGCTCCTCGTTTGGTTCAGGACTTTCATGCTCGGTTTCCTCAACGTCCTCGTCCACCTGGTTCCAGGGGAGGGGGCCCTGCAGGGGGGGATAGTGTCACGGTGGAGACTGAGGAAGAGGAAGAGGAGGAACAGCCAACAGGGAGTGGGAGTGTGGCTTTGGAGGTTGTGAAGGAAGCTGAGGAAGGGCAGAGGCCAGCTGAGCAATCAGAAGAGGATCCAGGCCCATTCCCTATCCATCCTAGGGCACGCAGAGAGGAGAGGATCAGGGAAAAGCGAGGTCTACTCAGGAGGAGATTATCATGATCCTCCTCGTGGCTTGCAGCTGGGAGCTATGTATATAAGTTTGTAACTTGTGTAGTCAGAATTGCTGGAGTCAAAGTTTAGTGTTTCTTTTGAAAGAGATTTATCTTTGTTGGCATTCTTCCCATGGACTCTCCCTGTTATCTTCCTGGAATGTATGATTAATTATCTTGGCTTGCTTCGGAACTCTCATCAATGCGGTTTGTTTTGGTTTCCTTTTGCGTCATTATTTACTTTTGTGACTTTAAACTGTGCCTAATAAAACAGTGAAGTTAAGTTGAAGGCATTACTGGACTTTAATGTATGTTTTGGGTTTGGGGTTATTTTGAGAGACTATGGGTCATCACAAAGAGTTTAAGAGCTAAAAGGATAAGAGTGGAGAGGGAAGGGGTAGGGAATAGCTTCTATCATTAATTATGATATGTTATAAAAACAAAAAATAATCTAATGCAACACCTGTCTGGTATATCCAAGCAAGGCAGGGTATTTTTATATACTTTTCAAAGAGAAGCATTTTGAAGCAAAGTGTGCTTCAGATGTGCCAGATCCTCAATTTAGTTAGGCTAGTTCACTTAGACTACAGGATAAAGTAAATAGAATTTACTTGAAATGGAAAGTGGTTTAGCAATTCAGACATTATCTACCTACCAGACCAGGAATACAAGAATTATCTTTCTTGGTTTAATTAAAAATATTATGGTATGGTGTCGCAGTGGTTAGAATGCAGTACTGCTGACTACTTCTCCTGACTGCCAGCTGCCAGCAGTTCAACAGTTTGAATCTCACCAGCTCAATGTTGACTCAGCCTTCCATCCTTCCAAGGTTGGTTAAAATGAGAACCCAGATTGTTGGGGGCAATATGCTCACTCTGTGAAACCACTTAGAGAGGGTTGTAAAGCACTGTAAAGCTGTATATAAGTCTAAATGCCATTGCTATTGCTATTAATTAGAGAGGTTAACAGAATTGACTTGACATCATTTAATATATTTTTAATTTGTATGCCAGCTGTGCAGATTTTTAATGCATTCTTCATGCATTTTGGTAAGTAGATGATATAAAAAAGTTGAATGGATGGATAAATGGATAATTAGACTAAAAATGTGGAAGCATAGGGATGAACCCATCCTCTATATATCAGTGGCTGTTAAATTGTTTACCCAATTACAAATTTTCTTAGTCTTGAATAATGTCACTTCCTCCTACCCACCCACTCCATCCACCCACAAAAAAAACCATCCTCAAACTCTGTTGCTTTTCATAAGTGTTTTGTGGCAACCGTTCCAAACTGGATTCCTAACTCACAAATAAGCAATAACAAATTGTTCTAATACTCCAGACAAATTCCCAAATTGACCCCTTGTAATAAATGTATCCAGTGTTATGAATCTTTTGAATTCCAGCACATATAATTAGCTAAGAGTTTAGAGTTTAACAAGATATTCATTTTAAAACCAAGTCTTATGTGAATTTATTAATGTTAGAATTACATCATTCATGTACAATTTGGAGATAAACATAACAACAATTAATATTTTACTTGACAATGTTTTTATTCTACATTATCCCTTCAAAATATGTAAATAATAATAAAACTTATTTTAGCCATGCAAAAGCAATAACAAATCCAAAACAATTTAAGTTAACATTCAATAAATAAAATTGAGCAACTTCTGAATGTTGTTTAAACTATGTAGAGAAAACATACAGTGTAATGCTTCTAAAATTCTAACTCCTTTACAAATTGACTATAAGAGGCAATTGTATTTTATTCTGTGTAAGGAATGTAATGTCTTGTGTATAACTACATTAAAAAGTACACAGCAAATTGCATGTACTTTGCTCTAGGTCATATGAACAGGAAGGCAAAGGTTAGAAGGGACAGTCATCAATACACACAGAATATATATACAGTATAGTTTCATTCTGGTTTTGGACAATAATTCTGCAATTATTTAGCCCTTTAGATGATTTATTTTCAACATTTCATTGGATTGGGAATAAAAATATTTTCTTCATTGACAGAATACATCAAACTGGGTCAGAGAATGGCCCATTACATTAATGGAAGTAGATTTACTTTTGGGATTAAACATATATTTAACTTCTTAACTGCATTAAGGCAAATATTCAAGCAGCATTGCATGTTATGGAAGTCACCTGTGCAATTTGTTAAAAGAAAAATGTTCCCAAAAATTACAGATGGAAGAGCAGATGGTACTAACTAGTGGTTTGTTTATATGGGCAGGTCCATTAGAGGCTTTAAAAGATCTCAGTAAAAATCCTAACATGTTCAATAGTGAGAATGTTTTCTCTCTCTCTCTCTCTCTCTCTCTCTCTCTCTCTCTCTCTCTCTCTCTCTCTCTCTCTCTCTCTTTCTCCCACTCTCTCCCCCCCTCCCCCCCTCTCTCAGCCTGTTTGGAAACCTGGAGTTCTGTCCTGTTAATTGGTAACATAAAGAAGATTCTATGACTGCCATCTACTGTGTTGGTCAGGAAATTACTTACATCAATTTTCATTTCTGGATTGTTTAGTATTTCTTTCTCTGTAATATTTATAAGACATTTCACTTGAATTCATATTTTATAGTGAATCTTATAGATTCTATTTCTATTTCTCTATTAGATTGCATCTCCTACCAAGACACAAAATAATCAGTAACTTTCTTGTCTTCATTCATTAGGCCAACTTTATCTATCACTGCCTGCCTCTCTTTAAATTATCTAATAGCCTCTTATTGTGAAGCATGGATAATCTAGTATCAGATCTGCCTTGGAAGTGAATTGAAGGTTGATAATTACTACCTTTCCTTATGTGGGCTTGTTTGTGTGAAAGCAGTTCAGTCCTGTTTTGTATAACACAAATGCAATCTAAAATACTATAAAATTTTCTTCAATGATATGTAAAAAGATATGTAAAACCAGGTGCTTTATCTCCTAGAATATGGAGGTAACATTTATACCTCAAGTAAACCAGTTGTAAGCTTGTGGTATTTCTTTTCGGGTCTCTAGAGAGCCAGGATGGATCATTTATAAAATAATCCTCAGGAATAAAATCTATTTACATAATCTTATAAGGAAGGCCTCACTGTGACATTGAAATGTCCTGCTAATATTATAGTAGCTTTCAGGGGATTTGAATTTATCTCTAATATTGCCCTTTCACCCAAATATTAGAAGAAAGGTGGGGAAATCTATACGGTGATAGATATATGAAACCATTTCAGAGAATTATATGAAAATTTTAACAGCTAAATAGTGGCAAGCATCTTCTCTGAGGACCAGCCTATCTCGGGTTTGCAAGGATACTCAGCCTACCTGATGTCACTTTTAGACTTACATTCATTTGCAGAAATAGTCCAGGACTTAAAACTTGGTAAATTAATCTTTTTGTCATCGGTAGTCAGCTCTCTCAGAGTGCTATGAAAGGAACTCCACCAGGTCCCCATTCTTTTCTTCCAGACAGCAATATTCCAAGTCAATAGATGGATAGAATCTTTTGCTTAACATTAATGGGGATGATTGGGAGGATATTGGAATTTGAGGTTGAAAAACTTTAGTTTTTTTGGTCATTCATCAGGAATGATTATCCCCCCCCCCCCCGAAAAAAAAATTCAGTGCTGAAACAAACACACTGGTCACCCCTGCCTTATAAGCATCTGTGGGTTTTTTTTAAAATAAGGAGCAAATTGGGTAGGGAACTATTGTAAGTTGGCAAGTCAGAATATATCAAAGTCCAGAAGGCATAGTTTACCTCCAGATGGTGTTGATTCTTCCGCTTCAGATTCTCTCCTTAGCTCATTTTCAAAACTTTTGTGAACTGTAGATCTAATGATGGTTTGAGGATTGTATGTATTTTTAGAAGCATTGAGCTACGAATATCCTCCTTATTATTCAGTCCTACTCCAAGACGATCCTTGATTAGTAACTCACCAAGATTTGGAGTCTGGCTTTCCAAGAAGCTGTCCTGGTAGTGGGGACGGTACTAGCAGGCAGAGTCAGGGGAAAGGCACATGATGCAGAGCCTGCTCCATCTCACAAGGCTGGGACGGGATAGGCAGCTGCTTGGCGCATCCGGCAGGCCGGACTGTGTGCCTCCCCCCTGCACCTCTGCCTCCGGCTACTGCTGCCACCAAGGGCTGATACAAAATGAGGCAGGGGGTCGTGCGGCTGCTGCCAGACACCATTGGCCCACCTACTCCATCCTGTCTGTTTTTGTTTGTGGTTGGAGAGCAGGTCACCACTGGTCATCTCCATGGCCCTCTTGCAGGTCTTGCCCTTGACCTGCATGTGGAGCCTGTTCTCGCACACCTGATGTACCACTGTGGGCCGCGGCCACCACTGAGACTGCTAGCAGCTCATGAAGGTCCACTAGGCCGCTGCTGCTGCTGCTGCCCAGAAACCAAGCCCGCCAGCATGAAAAAGGTAAAACTGCAAGTTAGAAAGCCTGGGTAGAGGTGGTAGAGCACACTCAGGCCCAGCAGGCAAAAGGCAGCCACTGTGAGCAGGGACAGCTGGATCACCATCAATGCCATAGCTGCCCAGGCCCAGCTGGGATTGCGTGCCTCCCCCCCCCCCCCGAATCTCTGCTGGGCCTGGCAGCTATGGTGCCAATGGGGATCCGGCTTTCCCCGCTCAGAGTGGACGTCTTTTGCCTGCTGGGTCTGGGCATGCTCTACCATCTATACTCAGCCTTTCTAGCTGTTCACTTAGACTCCTTCAGGCTGGGAACATCTGCCAAGTGGTGGCTTCCTGCTGTGGGATCGAGGTGCATCAGGGTGCAAGGGGAACACGCTCCATGCATAGGCCAAGGGCAAGAGCTGTGAGGAGTCAGGGGGAAGATGACCAGCGGCAACCTGCTCTCCAACTGCAAGCCAAAACAGGCAGTGGGATAGAGTAAGTACCTCCAGCAGTCAGTATCAGTGCCTCCATCCTGCCTCCACCTGCTACTGATGCTGCCACCACACCTACTGCTTGGACAGCTAGCCTGTGGTGGCAGTGGGCCCCAGAGCCACAGAGTTTGCCAGCTGAAGGGCTGGTAGGCTGCAGCTGCAGCCAAAAACCATTGGCCTCCACGCACAAAGGGCAGTGAGCATATGGTGGCCAATGGTTTCCAGCTGCAGCCATCTTGCCCCTTGCCTCACCTCATCTCATCCCATGGATGACCCTCCTGTCCACCGCCCCACCCACCAGAGACCCCTGGATTCCCTCCCCAGCCCACCTGGCCCTCCCCAGCCCACCTGGATTCCCTCCCCAGCCCACCTGGCCTTCCCAGGCACCCCCCTCCCCCATATAGGCAATATTGAGCTGGCCTTGTCCCTCCAGGCCACACCCAGTCAGCTGCAACTACCCCAGCCATGTCCCCGCAGCTCCAGGATGATGACCACAATGCTAATTCAGCCCTCAAAGAAATCAATGGCACCTCTCTTAGAGTTTGCAGCATAAATTCAAGTCCAGAAAATACACAGATGACTGACTCAGCAGGATTCATTTAACTTTTTTTTATATAAAATAAGTAAGTGTATAATACCATGAGTAGAATCCTCCAACATTGAGTAGTTACAAGCAAACACAAACAGAACCAGACATGTTACAGCTCCAGTCCAGAGCAGAGCTCTAGTTTCAGTTTAAATTCTCAGCAAAGCACACAGAGCCAAACCACACCCAGGCTGTCAACTCCCATTGGCTGGCCTGTTGCCATGCTTACTCACTTGCTGACCTTGTTAACCATGTCTCTGCCAGTTAATGAATATACTTCGACAATCTCTGTATTAGAGGTTTTACAGCTTTACATCTTGTTTGTAAGTTCAGTCTCTAACTTTTTTTAAAATAACCACATTTTCAATATCTGGCAGATAGTGAAAGAGAATCAAGCCTATCTCTAAGGGTCCTTCAGAAAACTTACTTGCTGTGGGAGGTACATTTTGTTTATTTAGGCTATCTTTTCTCAAGCATAATGATTGCAGAATATTCTTAATGTTACTAAGTTTTAACAACTGAGAGTGATTTAGGTGGCATATACATTTTCTTAAATAAAAATAAATTAATATATATTGTTACAATTAAACTTTTATGTACAAATATTCTTATTGTTCAGTTATTAATTCCTTCTATGTAAAACACAAATGAGGGAAATCTCACACTTCCCAAAAAAGGTTTCAGTTTGAACAACGTAGTAGTAATAGTAAGGTGTTTAAATAATAGACGAATTCATTTAATCTCTAAACAAATGAGAAGCCATTCAACCAACTGTCTTCCACAATGTAGAAGTTCAGGTGTTAATAGATAAAGAACCATTGCATTTTTGAACCTCAATTTTCCTTTATTATTTTATATTTGTGGAGTATAGGTAATGCCCGGGTTACAAGCGTTCCCTTAGCGAATGTTCAAAGTTACGTGGAAAGCGCTCCTAGCATTTGCAAATTAGGCCTGAAACTATGAATCTTGCAGTACCATGGCAGTTGTCCGTCCTTACGAACAAATGCAGAGGCTCTGCAACATTTGTCCAGCACATTGCAGGCCGAAATGGAGCTTCTGAAGGGCAGATTCGCTCCTCAGAAGCCCTATTCAGGCATCCAGAGGCCTCACCTGGCACATTGCAGGCTGAAATGGAGCTTCCAAGGGGAGGATCTGCCCCTGTAGTGCTCCATTTGGCCTTCCGCAAGCCTCCCTTGGTCCGTTGCCAGCCAAAATGGAGCTTCTTAGTGCTGGATTCACCCCCCCAGAGGCTACATTTTGGCCTGCAATGGGCCAGGGCCAGCCTGTGGAGGCCCACACAGAACTGCAGAAGGGCGCACAAGGCTGGGGAGGAGCCTTCTTGCTAATCTTCACAAGATAAATGACCCGATGCGGCAGGTTGGGTGGGGGAGAGAGCAATTTGGAGAGCATAGGGTATTTCAGTGGGTTGGGGAGGCCTTGGGTGGTCTTAGGCAGGTGACCTATTCCATCAGACTACCCCCCCCCCCCATAGCCTTCTCCTTGCAGAAATACCTTAGGTGCACTTAACAAGTGAAAGGAGGGAGTGATCTCATTCAAGATGTGAGATTCACTCCCACAAATCCTCAGGTTACAAATGGAATGGACAGGCTCCATTACTTTTGTAACTCGAAGACTACCTGTAATTTGATTTGGCTGCAACAGTTATCATTTGCTTGCCTTTCTTCTAATGCAGTGTTTCCCAGCTTGTGGGGTGAACGGGGAATGGTTTTGTGTAAGGGCCAGGCGTGCTCACACATGCAGTTTCATTGCCCATACATTCCCGGGTGCAACTAGGCTCACGGGCTGATAGTGGCTGTGGCCCACACGTTTGCTTTGCTTGAAAATCCATTGCTGTCATAAAAGTCAAACTCCTCAGTCACGATTGATAGGCCTTGATTAATAAAAAGTATTAGCAAAGAATACAAAAATTGTCAGTGAGTTAATTTATTTATAGATATATTAGGGAGAGTATGAGAATTCTTCCTTTAGGGTTACTTCTTAGGTTTGACTTATTTTTGACACTTCATTACCCAGTGGTAAAAGTGAGAATTTAATTTCTGATGCAGCCAGTATATTACAGGCTTCCATCTCTCATACAAGAAAGGCTGGGCTTAGTTCTGTGGAGATGAGGAGAAGGTTCATTTCCCCAAAAATTTAGTTATGGAAGAAAGAAATCGTAAATTTATCCTGTCAATCTACATCCTCTGGATGTAGGCTTAAATCTCTTAGCTTATTCTTCACTCTCTTTTTGGTTCCAACTTAGTATCCATCTTTCCACCACTATTATCTGCTTTTGAATCATGCTTGCCTTCTGCATGAGCTTGTGTTAACTCAACAATAGTATATGGATGACTCTGTTTAAGTACAGGTAGTCCTCAACTAATGGCCATTTGTTAAGTGGATTTTGTCACATTTGTTAAGTGAATAATTGCAATTGTTAAATTAGTATCACGGTGGTTAAGTGAATCCGGTTTACCCATTAACTTTGCTTCTCAGAAGGTTGCAAAAGAGGATCGATCATATGACGGTGGGACACTAGTTGTCATAAATATGAGTCAGTTGTTAAGCAACCAAATGTAAATCACGTAACCATGGGTATGCTGCAATGGTTATAAGTGTTGGAAAATTATCACAAGTCTCCTTTTGGTATGCCATTGTAACTTTGAACAGTCACTAATTGTTAATTGTTCTGAGTCAAGGACTATCTGTAAAAGGTCTTTTAGAGTGTTGGCTTTGTTGTTTATTGTGATCAGATGCTCAAAAAGTGATAGTTCTTCTGCTCTCCATAAACACTGTCTGGTTATAAAGTCAGTCACATTTTTGTTTTGTTTTTTATTTTATTTATTTATTTGATTTGTCAATTGTTTACAAGATAATAAGTAC
>NW_020718373.1:0-21360 GCF_900518725.1 Notechis scutatus
ATTCTATTCTATTCTATTCTATTCTATTCTATTCTATTCTATTCTATTCTATTCTATTCTATTCTATTCTCAGCACAATCGCTGTTGATCTATGTCACCGAGACAAGGAACTCCAAGGAAATTTATTATTTTGTAGTCCTTGAAATACAACTATTCCTTTAATGACTATGGGTAATCCTCAACCTACGACCACAAGTGAGCCCAAACTTTCCGTTGTTAAGTGAGGAGATTTGTCGAGTTTTGCCCCATTTTGCAACTTTCGTACCACCGCTGCTAAGTGAATTCATGGAAGTTGTTAAACTAGTGACACGGTTGTTAAGTGAATCCATCTTCCCCATAGACTTTGCTTGTCAGAAGCTCCCAAAAAGGGGTTCACGTGACCCCGGGACACTGCAACCATCATAAATATGAGTTCAGTTGCCAATTCGTCTTAATTTGGATCATGTGACCATGGGGAGGCTGCAACGGTCGTAAGCATGAGAAACAGTCATGAGTCACTTTTTTCAGTGCTGTTGTCAGGGTTCCAAGTAATACACCCTTTTAATGGTCATTAAATGATCTGTTGTAAGTTGAGGACTGCTTGTATGTTTTTGTTGGTGCTGCGAATGTATCACCGGTGTGAGGAAAAAAAGAAAGAAAGAAATTACAGGGTCTATTTTCCTACATTGCAAGTAAGTTCAGATTGTCTCGAGTTACAACCGTAAAGGAGCCTGCGTGTTACGGTTGTTAAAACAGGTCGGTCACATGACACACCCAATTTTTTGCAAAGTTTGTTCAGCAAATGCTGCAATCCTTAAGCGAACCTATGATTCATTAAGGATGCTCTTTTGCTGAAAACCCAGAAATCAGTGCCAATTTCCAGCAAAACCATAAAAAAACAAGGTCATGTGACCGTGGAAAGCTGCAAACATCTGTAAAAGCAGCCATGTTGCTGAGGGCCTGAGGCGCAGTCACATGACCATCTGTGACAGTCAGAACTTTGGATCAGGGTTGTAAGTCCCCTTTTGTCAGATAGGTCATAACTGTCAGGCCCCTGTTGGAGTCTGAATCCGAGGAGGAAGATGAACAGCTGACAGGGAGCGAGAGCGTGGCTCTGTTGTCTGTGAAGGAAACTGGGGAAGGGCAAAGTCCGGCTGGGCAGAGCAGGGGAAGAGATAGAACAAGGGAGAGGGAGTTCAGAGGAAGACCCAGCTCCCCCCCTCTTCCTAGGACATGCAGGGAGGAATGGAGAAGAGAGCAACGTGGGTTGGGTGGCTTACGGGGGAGGAAAGGGCCCTGATTCCCTTCATTAGCCACAGCTGGGGAGTAAATGTTCCTAAATTAAAGAAATGCATACTGAGAGCGGCAGCTGCTGGGAACAAACGTGAGTTTATCTTGTGTTGAATTTGGTTATCAGCGTTCCTGGCATCCTCCCAACCATGTTGATTTATTGCCATGCCTTCACATCTGAAATTCTTGCTCCTGCCCCGCCAAACTAATTACCTCATTTTGCCTTGATTGGACTTATAGTTACAGTTTTTGTTGACCACAATTTGGACTTGATTCTCTGCAAACAAAGGCTGTCCCTGAGAGAGTTTTTCTCCAGCCCAGAAGGTAACCTGGACATTAAGGGCAAAGTTGGAGCTAGGAAGGGGATTCCTACTGATTATCTGACTGTGTTGCCTTTGTGCCATGCCCCTTTGGGTCATCACATTAACTCTGAACGGTTGTTAAGCGATCTGTCGTAAGTTGAGAACTGCCTGTATGTCCTGGCCTGTTGGAAACTAGTGGTGACAAAAATCTTGACTCTTCTTAACATGCTAGCTTTTATATTTGAGGGTTTATCAGGGAGAAAGGACCTGAGTGATGCCGTGGCCTAGACGTGGAGCTCTCGCCTCACAATCAGGAGGCTGTGAGTTCGATCCTAGGGAGAGGCAGATATTTTGTCTCTCTGAGCACAATGAGAATATATCTGCTGGGAAAAAAAACCTCTGCATTGGTAACAGGAAGGGCATCCGGCCATTAAACACTCTGCTAGCTCCATTCAGTTGCCCAGACTTTACCCGTCAAGGGATTATGGGGTTGATAAAAGAGGATGATGATGATTAGGGAGACGAAGGACCTGAACTTGCAACCTGCTATCACATGGTACTGCTTGCGAACAGTTTTTGTGCCTCGTTCCATGTCCGTGTGGAAAAAACAACCCCTCAAAATCCTCCAATTGTCTTGGTATCTGGTGAATCATGCATTTTATGGAGGAAAGAGGAATTAAAAAAAGAAAAGGAGAACGGGGCAAGAGAAAATTGAATAAATCAAATTTCCTGGGACAAATAGCCTAGGCCAAAAGGCAGTTATCCTTTCGATGGCGCACTTCTCCAGATTTCGCAGCGCAAGACTCAGCTAACATCTGCACACAAAAATGCCTAGTTTTGGGGAAAATGCACAAGGAAGTATGGGTTTCTCGTTCTCTCTCTCTCTCTCTCTCTCTCTCCTGGAACTGCTTGTAAAATGTGCCTTTTAGGGGAAAATGTTCCCCATTTAAATGCAAATGTCGGACTATTTCGAACAAGAAAATAGGTAGCCAAAAATATCAGGAGGAGAAGTATGACTGGGAACACATTAGAAAATGACATGGCCTGTAGAATGGCAGAAAACCATTTGTAGATTTGGGTGTATGGATGGATGAGTCAAAACTGGAACCTCGTCCTGGAGGATAGACCAGAATAACAGAATAAGAGAATAACAAAGTTGGAAGGGAATTTGGAGGTCTTCTAGTCCAACCCACCCTATATCATGACTAAATTAATAAACCAGCAAGATACTGTGGATATAATATACTTAGATTTCAGCAAGGCATTCAACAAAGTAGACCACAACTTACTTTATGGTAAGCTAGAAAAAAGTGGGATAGATAGCACCACCACCAGATGGACTCGCAACTGGCTGGCAAACCGTACTCAACGAGTAGTCCTTAATGGGTCTAAGTCTACATGGAGGGAAGTAAGCAGTGAGGTGCCACGAGGCTCCATCTTAGGCCCAGTACTTTTCAATATCTTCATTAACAACATAGATGAGGGAATAGAAGGGGAACTTACCAAATTTGCAGATGATACTAAGCTGGAAGGAATAGCTAACACCCAAGAAGATAGGCTCAAGATCCAGATGGATCTTGACAGACTAGAACACTGGGCCGTATCTAACAACAGCCATTTCTGTCCCCGTAGCACAGAGACCTCCGATTCACCTTTAATTAGGATAATATTAGCCAGCATCATTCCCCAAACCGAGTCAATGTGGAAACCAAAAGGGAATGAACATACAACGGCCTAAAGGGAAGTTCCTTCCTTTAAAAAAAAGCAATCAGTTTGTCTTTGGGAAAAACACACACACACACAAAAAGATTTCTATCTGTAAAAAAATGAAAAACGCACCTCCGTACGCGCACACCGACACCGAGAGCAACCTGGATTAAACTGTCACTCAGATTCTCAATCTATCCAGACAGCCCATCCGCATCTCTCCAGGCAGCAGTTATCCCAACGGGAATGTGATATTCTTGTCACAATCCGAGAACACAATTGGCACAGTCTGACCGGCCACTTTGATTAGAGTCTGCCAGGACAGATGTCCACAGCAGGTTATCCAAAGAAGCCCATCTTCTGCTAACCGCTTGCTCCCCGCCATGGAGCAAAGGTCAAGAGAGCCCCTCCGGATCTTGGAGTCGGAGCACGGAGCAGATTTTTTTTTGCCCGGCCAAGTTGGCGAAAACAGGGGGCCGTCACCCTTTGGAGGTCGCCAGGGTTAGAATGGATAAAATAAACAGACATTTATCCGTGGGCCGCAACGTTGTGTGATCCAGCCAAAGAGAGAGAAGGGAGGAAGAATAATTGAGATTTTAATTTTTTTTTTTTACTTTTATCTATTTCTATCTCTATCTCTATCTCTATCTCTATCTATCTATCATCTATCTATCTATTTATCTGCGAAATACCACTCATGCATCATCACAAAATCTCCAGAACCGTAAAGCCTACAAACTTGAAATTTGGCATGTATGTTCCTCTTGGCTTCTAGGGGCTCGCTAAGAAAGGATTTTTTGAAATGGCCATCAGAGCATTAGTATTTCCTATATTATTATTAACAGGCTCTGATGCTAAGGAGTTCTACTCCCCTTCCCCACCTGAAAAGAAATCTGCTCCAAATGCAAAACACAAGCAGAGGAGAAGAGTTTCAGTTTTAGTTTCACAGCCGCAACCAGCTTTAGTACAGAACAGTTGAACTAAGCCACGCCCAGGCTCCTTGCTGTCTCCTTCTTGCTCACACAGCAAATACTGTTTCAGTTTCCAAACAGCCCTCAACTCTCTCACACACTGACAGAACGCTAGCCAGATGAAAACCGATGGATGCTGGTAGGCAGAGGCACAATTCACGCTCCCCTTATTTTCCTCCCCCAACTATATAGTTTCGTAACGAAGCACGGGTATCGAGCCAGTTTATATGAATAATCGATGCCAGCAATGAAGAACAATGGACGAAAACTGACAATTGCAAACAATAAGCCCCAGAGGAAGGTATGGGGAGTCTTCAACTTACGGCCACAATGGTGCTTAAAATTTCTGTGGCTAAATGAAACCTGTGTTAAGGGAGCTTGGCCTCATTTTACAACCTTTCTTGCCACAGTGGGTAAGGGAATCACTGTGGTTGTTAGGTTAGTCACACGGTTGTTAAGTGAATCTGGCTTCCCCATTAACTTTGGTTATTGGAAGGTCGCAAAAGGGGATCTCCTGACCCCAAGGCACTGAGACCATCATAAATACGAGTCAGTTGCCAAGCATCTGGATTTTGATTCATGAGGCTGCTGCAATGGTCATAAGGGTGAAACAGTCATAAGTAATTTCTTTCAGTTCTGCTGTAATTTTGGTCACTAAATGAACAGTTGTAAATCAAGGAGTACGTGTGTGTTTTGGTTGGTGCTGTGAATGTATCACCGGTGTGAGAAAAAGAAAAAAGAAATTATAGTTTGTGACCTTTCTTGCTACAGTTTGTCTTTCTTTCTTTCTTTCTTTCCTTCCTTCCTTCCTTCCTTCCTTCCTTCCTTCCTTCCTTCCTTCCTTCCTTCCTTCCTTCCTTCCTTCCTTCCTTCCTTCCTTCCTTCCCTCCCTCCTTCTTCCATTTTTTCTTTCTGTCAACTAAGTGAGATAATTAAGTGTGTTTTGCCCCGTTTTATGACCTTTCTTGACATGGTTGTTAAGTGAATCACTGCAGTGGTTAAGTTAGTAATACGGTTGTTAAGTGAATCGGGTTTCCCTGTTGACTTTGCTTGTCAGAAGGTCGCCAAAGGGGATCGTATGAACTCAGGACATGGCAACCGTCGTAGATATGAGTCGGATGCCAAGTGTCTGGATTTTGATCGTGTGACCATGGGGATGCCTCAGTGGTCGTAAGTGTGAAAAACGGTCGTTAAGTCACTTTTACAAGACTACCTTCATTGTGTGTTGGAGAAATTAGGAGAAATGCGCAATTGCCTTGATTTAGAGGTTGAAACTGATGTTTTTCGAATGCTGCGCGCACAAAGCTCACACTCACAGAACTGGTTGTTAAACCGGTTGCAGCCCACCAACTGGAGGGCGGTGGGCGCTAACTTTCTGCAATCCCTATAACTCGAAAGTAAAATACATTTTTAAAAATTTATTTTAAACGTTTCCGGTCCCGATTGTGGCCGTACATAACCTGGACTGCCTGTATGCAACTCCTGATAACAGATCATCAGAGTTGGAAGGGACCTTAGAGGTCATCTAGTCCAACCCCTTCTATCCAAGCCTTGGATTTACCAGGGGCTCCGTCGGAAGAGAGTCCGGCCCTCTGAAGTGGCTGCAAGGAAGATGGGCTCCCCCAAACGCAGAAGTGGGGTGACTGAGTTGGGTTTGGGGTGCTTGCCTTTCCACCTCTTTGAGAGCCCCGCTCTTTGGCCTTTAGAGAAAAAGTGGGGTGCATTCGATCCATCAAGCCACACAACCCCAGTGCGTCCTGGCTGGCGCCCCAAGGGTGCCTCAGTGAGCAAGGCCGACAGAAGGCAGGAAAGAAGAAACAACAAACTGCCCTGGGCTAAAATGTTGTTTTTTTTTAAGGAAGAAAAAATGAAAAAAAAAAAAAAGAGAGAGAGAGAGAGAAAATGCTGACTTTTGTCACCTGGTGCCGACTAAATTTTCACTTGCTGCATGTCTGTTCTCTCTGCATGCTATGACATGTCACCATTCCCCAGCTCCGCAGGACAACATGTATTTGATTTTTCATTTCTTTTTCCTTTTTGATCACCCGATAATCTCCCCCCTCCTCCTTTCTTGTCAGGTGGAAATGAGTGTCCTGCCTCTTCGGCTCCCCATAATATTCAGCGATGGGAACATCGAAGGGTTAGGGTTTTTTTTTTCCCCCCCTTCGTGCCATTTCCACCGCAGGTTGCTTTGATTAGCAATTATTTTTCCCCGATATTAAAAGCCAAGTTGCAAAGAATTATTTATGTGTCCCTTATGTTTTATTTGCCTCTGCCCCCCCTCCCTCCCCCCCCCCCCCCCCCCCGGCTTCCTGTCGGAAGCTTATTAAAAAGGAAGGCTGAAAAAAAATGTGACAAATTAGCAATTTATTTCTGTCACTTCGGTCGCTCGGAGTGGAGGCTGAAAAATGGGTTGCAGGCACAAGGCATTATGGCTTGCAGGTGGTCCTCGACTTACAACCACTTTCAGCCCCAGATTGCCATTGCTAAACAAGGTGGTTGTTAAGTGAGGTTTGCCCGATTTTATGACCCTTGCTCGCCAGAGTTGTTAAGTGAATTGGTTGCATTTTTTTTCTCTCTGCCTGGTTAGTAACGATGGTTGTTAAGCGAATCTGGCTTCCTCTGTGACTTTGCTTGTCAGAAGGTCACAAAAGGGGATCGCAGGATACTGCAACCGTCTTAAATATGAATCGGTTGCCAAGCCATCAGTATATGCTGGTGTCAGGGTTCCAAGTAATACACCCATAGCAAGCAGAACTCCGAGGCAAGTAGGTTGCTTAAATAACAACTTTATTAGATGTATCATGTTGGCACAAACTGGTGAAAACTGACTCTGAAGATTCCCGCGGTTTTCACCTAATTAAAAGTAAAAAGTTTTCCCTTCTTTCCCAGAGGTGGTATTCAACAGGGTTCTGACCAGTTCTGGAGAACCGGTAGCGGAAATTTTGAGTAGTTTGGAGAACCGGCCAATCCCACCTCTGACTGGCCCCGCCCCCATCTCTTCTCTGCCTCCCATCGAGTCCCAGCTGATTGGCTGGGTCTTCTTTGGTTGCCCTGCACAGGAAAACGGAGCTGGAAAGCAGGATAGTGGGGTGGGGAGGGAATGGGGATTTTGCAGTATCCTTCCCCTACCATGCCCACCAAGCCACACCACGCCCACCAAGCCACACCCACAGAACCAGTAGTAAAAAAATTTGAATCCCACTGTTAGGGATATACACCCTAGCAGAACCTGCACGGCAGTCAGGCAGGCAGGCAAATATGTGAGATAAACGTTGTTGTAGTTTACACTCAGTAAAACAGATACAATGTGCTAGTTAAATAGTTTATTCCAGTAATAGATTTGTAGCATAGTCAAAACAGTCCATATATCATACACTAATTCAGTCAGTCCGGGGATTAATCAGTTGCAAAGTCCAGTGTCGAAAAAGAGGTCAGTAAACTTACAATATCAGTCCAGTAATATATCTCTTTGCAGTAGAGATATGAAGAAGTCAAACCTCTTTTCTTCCTTCAGCAACAGCAGAGAACACGCAGTTAACAATCCATCATCGTCAGCAAGCAATCCAGTAAGCCAACAAACAATCAAGTTCTCTTGCTCCCTCTTATGGCGATTTACAGCCGCACCCAAAATTACATGCTTTTCAGTTAAAGTGACACACACTTAAATTCACTATCATAGTTTATATATATTATTTTACCCAAACTACGTTAGGTAACCATGTTATTCCTAACACCCACCACTGATCCACCCCCATGATGTCAACTAAAAAAAATACTTCTTTGGCCTATTTAGTTGCCACTGAACTGGTAGCGTACCACCACTGGTCCAATCTCTTAAAGATGAGGTTCAGAGGTTAAATGAATCTTTTTGCTTTCCATTTCTTTCTTCAGAAGCACTTTTATTTTCCTGTTGAATTCTGGAGATTTCTTTCTCCCTTGTTTGGTTCACCTCTGCCCCTTGGAAAACTTAAAGAGTCCGTTGGCACTAACGATCCAGCCAAATCCACCTTGCAATTTCTGAGAATGTGTTTCCTCAAAAGAAGCGTTGGGTTTTTCTCCTTTATTTTCAGGGTGCGTGAGAATTGCTTTTCTCTCTCTTTTTAATGATGTTTTAAAGCTTTTATTCCTGAAGAGAAAAGATTGGGGTTGGTGTTATCTATTTTTCCCTACGCTTCTTTCGCAGGCAATTCTTTCTTCTTCCCAAGGCCTTTCCTTGCGGGGTTTAATCGAAGCATGAGAATCCAAGAAGACCACAGACCAGGAGTGAGATGATTGTGCAAGGGGGAAAAACAGGACCAAACTAAGCGTGAAAACACCTCCACTCTCCTCTCTATGCCTTTACCAAAATTCTCCTCTGCAAAAGAAATGTGAAAAATTCACTTTTATTGAGCTGAATGGAGGAAAGGAAAAAAATAAATTAACAGGGTCATTTCAATTTTGATAAATTGCAACCGCTTGAAGCTGGTGGTGGGTTAAGTCAAAATAGAGGATGTAATAAAAGCCATGGCTTCATGAACAATATTGGGTGATATTAGGTTGGTTATTCGGAGTTGCGGCTGAGTTTCCACAATCTTTACAAAAAGGCCAGAAGGGGGAAATTTCATAAAGTATTCTCTGTTGTGTATGTGTGAAATTCTCTACTCGATAGAGATGTCTGAAAAAAGCAGAGTTCTTCAGATAATTCCTCTGGACTTCCTTTTCTGGAGATTTGCATTGGCTTTAAAATATAGTAAGTGGAAGAATGAATGAACGAACGAACGAATGAATGAATGAACGAACAAACGAATGAATGAATGAATGAATGAATGAAATAATGTCCCAGAGGTGCTTTTTCAAGAGTCAACTGGACTTTCTGTTTTTCTTTGAAGATGTTTCACTTCTCATCCAAGAAGCTTCTCCAGAGCTGAAGAAGCTTCTTAGATGAGAAGCAAAATGTCTTTAAAGAAAAAACAAGAAAGTCCAGTGAAACACTTAAGTGTTAAGTGAATCACTGCAGTGGTTAAGTTAGTAATAACTCTAGAGAACAACCAAATAAGCCCATCAGAAAGCAGGACAGCTGGTCGCGTAAATCCTTCCATTTCCCACCATCCAGTCAGAGCTGAAGAAGCTTCTTGGATGAGAAGTGAAATGTCTTTAAAGAAAAACCAAGGAAGTCCAGTTGCCTCTTGAAAAAGACCTTTGGGACAACCATGACCTGGAATGACTGAGAATCTCCATAGACAAATGAATGGAAGAAGGAAGGAAGGAAGGAAGGAAGGGAAGGAGGGAGGGAGGGAGAGAGGAAGGAATGATCCCTCTTACAACAATATCCTTTCTTTTCTGGAAAAGTTTTGCATTCACTCTAAAATCTAATAAGTGGGAGATGGAATGAATGAATGAATGAATGAATGAATGAATGAATAGCAATAGCAATAGCAATAGAATAGCACTTACTTATATACTGCTTTACAGCTTTCTCTAAGCGGTTTACAGTATCAGCATATTACCCCCAACAATCTGGGTCCTCATTTTACCGACCTCGTAAAGATGGAAAGCTGAATCAACTTTGAGCCGGAATTCTATTTCTAGAGTCTGGTTGTTTCAAACATGCCATATACCCTCATCTTATTTCTCATAATAGCACTAGCAATAACCCTTAGAATTATATACCGCTTCACGGTGCTCTTCAGCCCTCTCTAAGCGGTTTTACAGAGTCAGCCATCTTGCCCCCAACAATCTGGGTCCTCATTTTACCCACCTCAGAAGGATGGAAGGCGGAGTCAACCTTGAGTCAGTCAGGGTCGAACATCTGACTGTGGGCAGAGTTAGCCTGCCGCACTCCCACTTTGGCAAAATATGTGTTACCATTTAATGCAGTGGTAATCAACCTGGTCCCTACCGCCCACTAGTGGGCGTTCCAGCTTTCATGGTGGGCGGTAGGGGTTTTGTCCCCTACTTTATAAATCACCATTACTGTGGAATCGGTGGGCGGTTAGGGAAAATTTTTACGACTAACAGAGATACAAAAGTGGGCAGTAGGTATAAAAAGGTTGACTACCCCTGATTTAATGTATCTTAACGACCAGTTGCTATCAAGTGCTTTTTAATATGACCTTGAAATCTGCAACAGAACAGCTGAAGGTGCAAAGCAACTGTGCTTGGGGTTGTAGACATATAAATATACAGTCCATTGTTACCCCGTGCATTTTTTCAGGACCTATCGTTTAAAAAAAAGAACTTACAATCTATTAAAAACAAATGCACATCCATTTTCCTCTGTAATTTTCCCTTCCTTAACAAATCATTTTGGATATAACTTCTAATGCTATTCTTGGTTGGATAAATTTCCCCAGGGTAGTTTTTTTTTTTAAATGTAAGTTCTCCAGTCTAAACTCTTCCTTTTTTTAAAGCAATTGACCCATCCATCAATCTAACCTGAACCAACCCACCAACCATCCATAATGACTGTTCTGTTTTCATGGAGAACTTTACAACACCCCCCCCTCCCTAGTCTTTGTCCAGAGGGGGGGAGGTAGTGGGTGGGCTTTGGCAGGTTTTTATTCAGAGAAAAACCAGATTCTTCTGTAACAGGAAAATCTATTGCAATTGTTGTGTGCTTTAGGGCAGGGGTGTCCAACTTTGGCAATTTTAAGACTTGTGGACTTCAACTCCCAGAGTTCCTCAGCCAGCTTAAAGTTGCCAAGGTTGGACACCCCTGCTTTAGGGCTTCCGATAGAATCTGGCAGTTCTTTTCAAAAACACATTGAATAGAATTCTTTATTGGCCAAGTGTGATCAGACACACAAGGAATTTGTCTCTGGTACATAAGCTCTCAGTGTACATACAATCTGTAAGTGATAAATCATGATCATCATCATCGTAAAAGTACATTCATCATGAATCGTAAGATACAACACTTAGTGATAGTCATAGGATACTAAATAAGCAATCAACATAAGTCATACTAGGAAACTAAAATAAATAAATTGTAAAGATACAAGCAGCAAAGTTACAGTCCTAAGTAGAAAAGGAGATAGGTAATAGGAAGGATGAGAAGAATAATAGTAATACAGTCTTCGTAAATAATTTGACAGTGTTGTGGGAATTAGTTGTTTAGCCGAGTGATGGCATGGAAGGCAAAACGGTCCTTGTGTATAGTTCTTCTGGTATGCAGTGCCCTATAGCGTCATGCAGGAAGTCCTCGACTTACAACCATTTAGTGACCGTTCGGAGTTACGACGGCACTGAAAAATAAAGAACAGATAATCAGACCTTGTAGGTCATCTAGTCCAACCCCCAGCCCAAGCAGGAGATCCTACACCATTTCTGACAGATGGCAGTCCAGTCTCTTCTTGAAAGTGTCAAGTGATGATGCTTCCACAACTTCTGAGGGCAACTTCTGTTCCATGGGTTGATTGTCCTCACTGTCAGAAAATTTCTCCTTATTTTCAGGTTGAATCTCTCCTTGTTCAGTTTCCATCCATTGTTCCTTGTCTGGCCTTCGGGTGCTTTAGAAAATAGCTTGACCCCTTTCTCTCTGTGGCAGCCCCTCAAACATTGGAACATTGCTATCCTGTCTACCCTGGTCCTTCTGTCATGCCCCTGGTGGAGACTGACTCTGAGGAAGAGGAGGAACAGCCGACAGGGAGTGGAAGTGTGGCTCTGGAGGTTGTGGAGGAGGCTGGGGAAGGGCAGAGGCCGGCTGAGCAGTCAGAGGAGGACCCAGGCCAATCCCCTATCCATCTTAGGGTAGGGAGGAGAGGATAAGGGAGATACATGGTCTACTCGGGAGGAGAGGGCCTTGACTGTCTTCATGGGCTGCAGGTGTGACAACTAAATAAGAGTACGGACCTACGTACTGGCGAACGCTGGAAACAAAGCATGTAAATATCTCTAGTTTATAGTTCCTCTCTGAGTTTGGCTTCCTTCCCAGTGTGTGTTATCTGTGGACATCCTCCAGCCCTTATCTTGCCTGGTTTGTGTTGCTTTTTCCCTTCTTGTTGTAACTGTTTGTGTGGGAGTTTTTTGTCTTCAATCAAGAACATTCAGAGCTTGGAAGCAAAGTGAAGGAATAAAAGGGGCTTCACCTGTTTTCTGTGACTGTGTTTGTTTTGTATCCCACCCTGGGTCATCACACCTTCTCTTCATAGACTAGCCATGCCCAGTTCCTGCAATCGTTCTTCATATGTTTTAGTCTCCAGTCCTCTAATCAACCTGGTTGCTCTTCTCTGTACTTTTTCTAGAGTCTCAATATCTTTTTTACAGTGTGGTGACCAAAACTGGATGCAGTACTCTAGGTGTGGTCTTACTAAGGCTTTATAGAGGGGCAATAGTACCTCACTTGCCATCGATCCTCATGACTATGGAAGCATCCCTGTGGTTACAGGATCAAAATTTGGGCGTTTGGTAACTGGCATGTATTTATGATAGTTGCAATATCCCGATACCCTGTGATTGCCATTTGCAATCTTCGGACATGCAATATCAGTTGGGTGGGGGGAGTCAGATTTGTTGAACAGCCTTGCAATCACATGAACAAAATTCAGATGCTTGGCAACTGGCATGTACTTATGACGGTTGCAGTGTCCCGGGGTCACGTGACCACCTGGGATGACAAGGCACGAAGGCCACACAGCCAGCTGAGACTTCAAACTCCCCTTTTCATGCTCCAAAATTCCCCAAACGCTCCCACGTTTTGGGCAAGTCCCAGAGCAAAGCGAAGAAGAAGGGAGGGAGAAGGAGAGAGGTAAGAAAGAGAGAGGGGGGGAGGAATGGAGAGAAGGTGTGAGAAAGAGAGGTAAAGAAAGAGAAAAAGAAAGAGAGACAGAGAAGGAGAGAGATAAAGAGAGAGGAAGGGAGGGAGGGAGGGAAGGAGAGAAGGTGAGAGAGAGAGGTAAAGAAAGAGAAAAAAGAAGGAGAGAAAGAAAGAGAGAGACAGAGAGAGAAGGAGAGAGGTAAAGAAAGAGAGAGAGGAAGGGAGGGAAGGAGAGAAGGTGTGTGTGAGAGAGGTAAAGAAAGAAAAGAGAGAGAAAGAGAGAAAGAAAAGGAGACAAAGAGAGAGACAGAGAGAATGAAGGCGAGATGTAAAGAGAGAAAGAGAGGGAGAAAGAGAGAGAAAAGGAGAGAGAGCGAGAGAGCATTTTACAGGCGTTTTGTCGAAGGCTTCCTGAATGTCTTCAGCATATTTCTCCATATCTTTGCGGAGTCGGAAGCCGACGGTGTTTACTAGGACGGATGGGCCCGTCATTTCTATTGTGAGTCCGTGTGACATTCATTAAGTGCAACTCCAGAAGGAGAGGGTTAAGCAGCGTGGCCTTTTTCTTCTGATTTGATCATACATCAACAGGCGCTCCAGGTTAAATGCCCAGGATACGGCTTCAGATGAATAGTCAGTAAGCGGGTAGGAGATACTTCACCCTGTGCTACTTAACTCAAGGAAATGAGTCTCAAAGGTGGTGTCACTGTAAAATATGGACGCTCCACTTAGATAATCTGGGGCTTGGAAATCTCACGCGCTTCCTTTTCTTTCAGCTTTTACAACTGGCTGCACTTTCAGATGCAAAGACCGCTCCTCCCTCCCTCCCTCCCTCCCTCCCTCCCTCTCTCTCTCTCTCTCTCTCACACACACACACACATTTCCCCTCTCTGTCCCTCCCTCTCTCTCTCTCTCCCCGTCTCTCTTTCTCTATCCCACCCTCTCTCTCTTCCTCTCTCTTCTTTCACCCCCTCTCTGTCATACTCCCTTTCTCCATCCCCCTTTATCTCTCTCCCCCTCTTTCTCTCTCTCTTCCTTTCTCCTCCCTCTCTTTGTCTCTCTCTTCCCCTTCTCTTTCTCTCTCACTCACTCACTCGCTCACTTTCTTTCTCTTCCTCCCTGCCTCTCTCTTTCACTCCTCTCTCTCTTTCACTCCCATTCTCCACCCCCCCTTTTTTCTTTTTTCTCTCTTCCCCTCTCCCTTCCTCTCTATTTCTGTCCCTCTCTCTTCCGTCTCACTCAGCCTCTCTCTTTCTCCATCCCTTTTTCTTTTTGTCACTCTCTTCCCCTTCTAGTTCTCCCCTCTCTTCCTCTCTCTTCTTCTCTATATGTCCCTCTCTCTTCCCCTTCTCTTCCTCTCTCACTCCCCCCTCTCTTTCTCCATCCCTTTCTTTTTGTATCTCTCTTTTCCTCCTTTCTCTCTCTCCCTCTCCCTTCCTCCCTTCCTCTCGTTCACTCCCATTCTCCATCCCCCCTCTTTCTTTTTCTCTTCCACTCTCTCTTCCTCCCTGTCAGCTGGTGCTCCATTCAAAATCCAAGAAAGAAATACTTAGACTCCTTTAATCAGAGAAAAGATATCTTTTACTGGAAATCAAGCGGTAGCAACAAAAGAATTCTGAATCTGAGAAAATGGGCGCGTAAGTCACATATACAAAGTAATGGCAACGTTCCCACCCCCAATAGTTCAATTGGCTCATCCAATTAAAAGTTGTGTATATCATCATGTGGGCATCTCCAGGTGGTGATGAGGCTTCTGTCCGTTGACCTTGACATAGTTTGATAAAGGGTTGCAGCTGCGCGTAGCATAGGATAGAAACCTAAGCAAGAATGTACCCCCCCTCCAGCTTATACAGTTCTGGTTTGTAACACCTCCAGCTCACTTCCCATAACCATTCCCCCGTCCTCCCCGTTACTTATGACAGCCGAAAGATGCAAAGCAAAGGGAGAAAATCTTGAAGGCTGACACACTCTCTCTCTTTCCTCTCTCCCTCTCTAATTCCCCCTCTCTTTTTCTCCACCCTTCTACCTTTTGGTTTCTCTCTTCCCTTCCTCTCTATTTCTCCCCTCCCTCCTTCCCTCCCACCTCTGGTTTTGCTACCGCCAAGAGCCAGTTCACATTCTGCCAATGGTTGCTATTTTTATGTGTAATTTATCTTTATTGCAACATCAGGGAAGAGGTTTAACCCTTGGCACAGTTGAAGGAACTCTTGGTGGCCAATTGATAAGGATTTCCATAGGTGGGGTGTGTTGTACCTGTGGGTGTGTGGGTGCGCATGAGAATGGGGGAGGGGGAAGGTGTTGGAAGATGCCCTTGAAAATTGGCGGCATCAGCCGGTTAGTTTCAAATAACAGGCAGACCATGATGTGCAGGAAAGTCACAAGTAACTTGCCGTCTGCGAAGCTAGGAAGAACAGTTCACTCTCTGCTGGCTGGGGGATTCTGGGAGCTGAAATCTACGCATCCTCAGGTTGCCAAGATTGAGAAACGCGGCTTTAGGTGAAAGAGAGAAGAAGAGGCAGAAGGATCTAGGCTGGCTGAAAGAAACAGAGAGAAATACACCACTCAGATTTGGGCAGGAAAAAAATATATATGTAAGGCTCAAGGATAGGATGAGGGGGAGTTATTTTATTTATTTATTTTTGTATCCCCCCCCCCATTCTTATTTTTACAAATAACTCAAGGCGGTGAACATATCCAACATGTCTTCCTCCTCTTATTTCCCCCCCCCCCCAATAACAGCCCCTGTGAGGTGGGCTGGGCTGAGAGAAAGTGATTGGCCCAAAGTCACCCAGCTGGTTTTCATCACTAAGGCAGGATTAGAACTCACAGTCTCCTGCTGGTTGGTTCAAGGTCACCAGCCAGCTTTCATAGCCTAGAACTCAAAGTCTCCTGCAGTGATTCTCTTAAGAATCCTTACTACATTCCATGACATAACCGCAAATTTACTTTATAACGGGTAAAATTGTCTAAATATAGGATAGGATAGGATAGGATAGGATAGGATAACAAAGTTGGAAGGGACTTTGAAGGTCTTCTAATCCAACCCCTTTCTCAGGCAGCAAACCCTATACCCTTTCAGAAAAATGGTTGTCCAATCTCTTCTTAAAAAACTTCCAGCATTCACACCTTCTGGAGGCAAGCTATTCCATTGATCTCACTTTCAGGAAATTTCTCCTTAGTTCTAAGTTGCTTCTCTCCTTGATTAGTTTCCATCTGTTGCTTCTTTTCCTGCCTTCTGTTGCTTTGGAGAATAGCTTGACTCCCTCTTCTTTGTGGCAGCCCCTGAGATATTGGAACACTGCTATCATGTCTCCCCTAGTCCTTCTTTTCATCAAACTATTTATTTATTTTTATTTATTTATTTGATTTGTCAATTGCTTACAAGATAATAGGTATAAGTATATACATAGTTATGAATACAATAAAAAATAAAAGAAACAATAGGACAGGGACGGTAGGCACGTTGGTGCGCTTATGCACGCCCCCTACAGACCTCTTAGGAAAGGGGTGAGGTCAATAGTAGACAGTCTCAGGTTAAAGTTTTGGGGGTGTGGGGAAGAAACTACAAAATCAGGTAGAGTCTTCCAGGCATTGACCACTCTGTTGCTGATGTCGTATTTCCTGCAATCAAGTTTGGTGCGGTTAACCTTGAGTTTGTATCTATTGTTTGCTCTTGTGTTGTTATGGTTGAAGCTGAAGTATTCATTGACAGGTAGGACATTGTAATGTATGATTTTATATACCATACTTAGATCAGACCGGAGACGGCGTAATTCAAGGTTTTCTCGACATACCCAGTTCCAGCAACCGTTCTTTATATGTTTTAGCCTCCAGTCCCCGAATCCTCTTTGTTGCTCTTCTCTGCCCGCTTTCTAGAGTCTCAACATCTTTTTCACATCGTGGCGACCAAAAATGGATGCAATATTCCAAGTGTGGCCTTACCAAGGCCTTATAAAGTGGCATTAACACTTCCCGTGATCCTAATTCTATCCCTCTGTTTATGCAGCCTAGAACTGTGTTGGGTTTTTTTGGCAGCTGCAGTACACGGCTGACTCATATTTAAATGGTTGTCCACTAGGACTCCAAGATCCCTCTCACAGTTACCACTATTGAGCCAGGTACCATATAGCTGTTGTTATTGTTCAGTTGCTAAGTTGTGTCCAAGTCTTTGCAACCCCATGGACCACAACATGCCGGGCCCTACTGTCGTTCACTGTCTCCTGGAATTTCCGCAAATTCATGTTCATTGCATCAATGACGCTATCTAATCATCTCACCCTCTGCTGTCCACTTCTCCTTTTGCTTTCCATAGCACTAGCAATAGCACTTAGACTATATACTGCTTCATATGCTTTACAGCCCTCTCTAAGCAGTTTTACGGAGTCAGCCTATTGCCCCCAACAATCTGGCTCCTCATTTTACCCACCTCGGAAAGGTGGAAGGTTGAGTCAACCTGGAGCCTGGTGAGATTCGAACGGCCAAATTGCAGGCAGCCGGCAGTCAGCAGAAGTAGCCTGCGGTACCGCACTCTAACCACTGCGCCATCGCAGCTCAGGGTCCCATTAGGGTCTCTTCCAATCAGTCCTCTCTTTAGGTGGCCAAAGTATTTGAGTTTCAGTGTTTAAAGGGTGAATCGTGGCAATTGGAGCAAACTTTGTTAATCTGAGACCTTTCATTGCTCATCCAAGCAACTTCATCAGTCAGAGCAAAATTGGTTAGGCAGAGAGTCAAAGAGTTGTGGTAATGTACCAACTCTTGCCAAACCAACTTCGGGGATTTTTCCCCCAAATGGCTTGCAATATGACTGATGGAGTTGCTTGGATGAGCAATGAAACATTTCAGATTAACCAAGTTTGCCCTGGTTCAAACTTGAGATACTTTTGGCCTGGAGGGTTGATATTTGGGCTTCAGCTGCAGGATCAGTCAGGGTGGATTTCCTTGAGGACCGACTGATTGCATCTCCTCACAGTCCAAGGAACTTTCAAGAGTCTTCTCCAACACCCCAATTTGAAAGCCTCAAAATATGACCTCTCTGGCCACAGTCGTTAAGTGAATCACGGCAGTTGTGAAGTCAGTTGCACGGTTGTTAGGTGAGTCTGGCTTCCCCATTGACCTGCTTGTCTTCTCCAGCACCAACAGATATAGTGAGAAACAAACAGGTTTTGGGTTTGGCTAGTCTAGAGAAGAGGATGTGGCTCAGTGGCCTAAGACGCTTAGCTTGTCCATCAGAAAGGTCGGCTGTTCGGCGGTTCGAATCCCTAGTGCCACGTAATGGAGTGAGCTCCTGTTACTTGTCCCAGCTTCTACCAACCTACCAGTTCGAAAGCATATAAAAAAATGGAAGTAGAAAAATAGGGGCCACTTTGGTGGGAAGGGAACAGCATTCCATGTGCCTTTGGCATTTAGTCATGCTGGCCACATGACCACGGAGACATTTTCAGACAGCGCTGGCTCTTCGGCTTTGTAATGGAGATGAGCACACCGCCCCCTAAAGTTGGAAATGACTAGCACGTATGTGCAAGGGGCACCTTTACCTTTACCTAGTCTAGAGAAAAGGAAGGCTAGGGGAGAAATGATAGCAGTACAGTGGAACCTCTGGTCACAAACCCTAGTGACCACAACCAAATTGGGTTCCGACCAAAAAATCCACAACATTTTTGAATCAGGTCACGATTCAAAACTCGGGTGGTGATCAAACATGGCCTCGCCTGATTCCCCCTTCCACACACCCCGCCCCCCTTTTTGGGTAGGCTCATGCACAGTCAGTCTCACTTCCGGTCACAATCAATTCGGGTTACAACCGAAGTTACGGAACGAATTATGGTTGTGACCAGGTGTTCCACTCTATTCCGGTATTTGAGAAGATGCCACAAAAAGGAAAGAGTCAATTTATTCTCCAAAGCACCTGAAGGCAGGACAGGAAGCCCTGGATGGAAACTAATCAAAGAGAGAAGCAACCTAGAACTAAGGAGGAATTCCCTAACAGCGAGGACAATTAACCAGTGGAACAGCTTGCCACCAGAAGTTGTGGGTGCTCCAACACTGGAGGTTTTTAAGAAAAGACTGGACAGCCACTTGTCTGAAATGGTATAGCGTGTCCTGCTTGAGCAGGGGGCTGGACTAGAAGGCCTCCAAGATCCCACCCAGCTTCTGTTTATTCTATTCTACTCTGTTCTGTTCTTGTCCTTGTTTCTGTTCTGTTCTGTTGTTCTGTTTCTATTCTATTCTATTCTATTCTATTCTATTCTATTCTATTCTATTCTATTCTATTCTATTCTATTCTATTCTATTCTATTCTTGTTCTGTTCCTCTTCTCTTCTCTTCTCTTCTCTTCACAGGTAAGAATCACTGCTAAATAACAAGTAAAGTAGATTTCAGGATCTGGTCTGTGGCATCCTTGGTGCTCTCTGAGCTTGGTGATTTGCTTGCAGACGTTTCATTACCAGGGGTGGGATTCAAACTTTTTAACAACCGGCTTTGTGGGCGTGGCTTAGTTGGTGGGCGTGGCTTGGTGGTCTTGTGACTGGCTGGGTGTGGCCAACTCAACATCACTCACATTGAGGCACGCATCTCCTCGCCTGGCCTCTCATGACTGTGGCGATGCTGCAACAGTTGTAAGTGTGAAAAAGGGTCATAAGTCATTTTTTTCAGTGGCATTGTAACTTTGAATGGTCACTCCACACAAGCAAAGTACCAACAAAGGAGGGGAAAAAAACTCTAGAGACGTTCCAGAGACAGGAAGTCTAGTCCTGCCAAGAATGTAATAAGGGTAAATGGAGAGGCAGTTTCTGTAAGCAACACCAGAATGTTTCCTTCCTGCCTTCCTTACAGGATTAGGCCAGTAATTTCTTCTAACAGCCAGTTCTCCGAACTGCTTAGAATGCTAACAACCGGTTCTAGCAAATAGGTGCAAACCGGTAGAATCCCACCCCCGTTCATTACCCAACTAGGCAACATCATCAGTGCTCTCGTGGCTATAATTGTATCAGTGGCTATAATTGTATCATGGCGAGGCCCGTGGTGAGGATCGATGGCTATAATTGAATCACGTCGAGGACCAAAAATTACGTTGAGTCGCTCTTTATGAGGCCCCTCTTGTAAATATCACCACGCAGATGTTATTTATTCATATATTGCTGTTTTGGTTGCAAGCCATGCTCAAAATGGATCAGGGACATTTTGAGCATGGCTTTGCAAAGCGAAGCCTGTCGCATAAAACAGAGCAATTGAAGATGTTTACAAGGCAATGCAATTATAAGCAATCTTGCAAACATTAATGCAAATACAGGTAAAATTAAAACATCCAGTAATACTTCACCTATGGGCTGGAGCAAGAAAAATATGCAAAACAACATCCAAAGAGCAACGATAAAACCCTTTTGTCCACGGTGAAATAAATGCCGCAATTCACAATCATCCCGAGATAATCATCAGGCCTCAGCGACCATGGGCTATATTGATATATGATTCAATCCCATCCCATCTCATTTCAAAGCAGGCATTTTGGGTGTTTTTTTTTAAATGCAAAACCTCTCACTAGAGTCATGCAGATTTTATTTTCTTTAAATTTATATATTAGGTTTCATGCTACTCCAGACATAATCTGTTCAACAAAGAAGAAAATATGCCAGAAAAATCACACAAAGAATTTATGTTGACTTATAGGAAAGTAGTCTTTGACTTGGAATCCTTCGTTTATTGACCGTTCAAAGCTACAATGGCATAGGGAAAAAAGGTTGACTTACGACCATTTTTCACACTTACGACTGCTGCAGCATTCCCATAGTCAGAGATCAAAACTTGGAAGCTTGGCAACTGGCTCATATTTATTATGGTTGTCCCAAAGGTGCTGTGAAAATATTTACAGACCCTCACATCCCGTACATAAACTGTTTCAACTCCTACCCTCAAAACGACGCTAGAGAGCACTGCACACCAGAACAACTAGACACAAGGACAGTTTTTCCCCAAACGCCATCACTCTGCTAAACAAATTCCCTCAACATTGTCCAACTACTACAAAGTCTGCACTACTATTACTATTAATCTTCTCATCACTCCTTATCGCCCATTCCCCTCCCACTTGTGACTGTATGACTGTAACTTTGTCACTCATATCCTTACTATTTATATTGACTGTTTCCTAGTATGACTTGATTGCTTATTGTACCCTATGACTATTATTAAGTGTTGTACCTGATGATTCTTGACTCTTGACGAATGTATCTTTTCCTTTATGTACACTGAGCGCATCCGCACCAAGACAAATTCCTTGTGTGTCCAATCACACTTGGCCAATAAAGAATTCTATTCTATTCTATTCTATTCTATTCTATTCTATTCTATTCTATTCTATTCTATTCTATTCTATTCT
>NW_020718374.1:0-21353 GCF_900518725.1 Notechis scutatus
AAAGTTGCCAAGGTTGGACACCCCTGACTTAGACTGTGGCCAGACAACACTTTGTTCAGACAGATATGGATTTTTTTTATTTGTATTTTTTTAAAAAATGTATCAATAAAACATATACAAAAAAAAAAAAAAAAAGAAAGAAAGAAAGAAAGAGATTCCATCATGCTCACGTGGAACAACTGCTAATAGCCTTTCTCCGAAAGCTGCCTCATTTGGCCTATCCTGCCTTGGATTGCTGTTGGCTCTGCCATAAAGCAAAACCGCAACAGGGTTGCTGCAATCAAAATCCATGTCTGGGGAGAAATCCATAGTTCCCCACTTCTACAGAGCCCTCACATGCTGGGCATGAACTATTTCAACTGCTCCCCTCAGGATGCTGCTATAGAGCATTGCATGCCAAAACAAGCAGGCACAGAGACAGGTTTTTTTCCCGTGGCATCACTCTGCGGAACACCTGATTCCCACAGGCCTAAAGATATCTGACCATGTAGTTGGACTGAATTGCTATTATCCTTTGCATCTTTCCTATTAGCTGCTCCTATTGGTATCTTATGACTGTCACTTTGTTGGTTATGTGTATCTTGTGATTTATGAATGTATTTTATGATGAATGATCCATCACTTTGTAGCTTGTATGTATACTGAGAATATATGCACCTCAGATAAATTCCTTATGTGTCCAATCACACTTGGCCAACAAAAAAATCTTCTCTTTTCTTCTCTCCTCTCCTTTCCCTCCCTCGCCTCTATTGTAGTCCACTCCATTCTTTCTTTTCACAGCCCCCAGAAGTTTAAGGAGAGCATGTTATTAAAGCTTTAAAAAAATCACCCAGATTAATCTTTTGTGTTTATGAGTGGTGTGAGTTCTCCAGTTTTAATTTAGAGTAACTGTGTATGCCAGCTATCAGAGCTTTGGGGAATAAGAATCCATAAAAATAGATGATCGTTGATTCGTATTTTTAGCTCTTCCTCACAACCCACTAAAAAAAACCTTCTGCATTCCATAAACTTGTCAGCATTTTCAAATCCGACCCCTAAGATGGTTCTTTTTGGCTTCATTGCCTACTCAAAACATAAAAAACCCACGCTAGATATAATTTCTTTTGAGAGGGTAATGTCTCCCCCGCACCTTTTGGGCAGAAATGTCATGATGGAGAGGAGGAAGTAAGCAGCGGTGATACAGGTTTAAGCATCTTTGGGAAAGGAAGGAGGGAAGCTGTTCCTTGTTTCCTGCCATAGAAGGCAGTGGCAAGTAAGAAATTCTTATCACCATCATTTCGCACAATTCCAGGACAAACCCAGAGCAGATGTGGCTCATGCCCGCTCAAGCTGTTTGTGCAGTGGAGCTTCCGACATTCATTTCAACCTTCCTTGCAGTGGCAGGAGGTGAAACCCTATTTTTGAAGCACAGCATTGAAATAGTCTCAGTCAAGTCAGCTTTGACTCCTGGTGACTACATAGAATCATAGGGCTGGAATATAAAAGTAGCGAAGGGAGTGTGCATGTGTGTGTGTGTGTGTGTGCGTGCATGCATGTGTGTGCACGGGCGCGCACACACACACAGTTACAGTCCTGGAGACTGCTGCATGCTATGTATAATGGCCACTGTACCTGTCAATCTTCTTCAATTCCATACAAGGGAATGTATTGCAAAACATACGATGAATGGTTGCAGGAACTGGGCCTGGCTAGTCTAAGGAAGAGAAGGACCAGGGGAGACAGGAGAGCAGTCTTCCAATAGTTGAGGGGCTGCCACAGAGAAGGAAGGATCAGCCTGTTTTCCAAAGTACCTCAAGGCCAGACAAGGAATAATGGATGGAAACTGAACAAGAAGAGATTTAACTCAGAAATAAGGAGGAATTTTCTGACAGTGAGATCAATCAACCAATGGAACAGAAGTTGCTTTCAGAAGTTGTGAGAGTTTCATCCCTGGAGGCTTTCAAGAAGAGACTGGACAGCCATCTGTCAGAAATGGTGTAAGGTCTCATGCTTGGGTGGGGGGTTGGACTAGATGACCTACAAGGTCCCTTCCAACTCTGTTAATCTGTTAATGTCTTGTCTACAAAGTGAACTTGATTGGAGAAAATGCCTCTGGATCTCCTATCAGCTTGCAATTTATTTTTTTAAAGAAAAGGGACCGGGCAGTCCAAGCTTTTTTGTAAAATCCAAAAGAAGACAATGATAAATTAGGGCCAGAGAGACCTCAGGGGCATTAAAGCACAGAGGGCAGAACAAGAAGTCATAGGTGGAAGGTAGTTAAAGAGAGATCCAATCTTGAAGTCAGGAGAAAATTTGTTGACTGTGAGAACAATTAGTCAGTGGAAGAGTTTTCCTTCAAAAGTTATGGGTGCTCCAACATTTTTAAGAAGAGATTGAACAGCCATTTGCTCTAGCTTCAGCTGGAAGACCAGAACTTGAAGATCTCGGAGGTCTCTTCCAGCCCTATTCTATGTTCTAGAAGAGTGGATGGGGAAACCTCTCCTCTATTAGCCTTTTTGAAATGGAGATTTGTCACATCACAAGAATAAACCCTTGGCACCATCGTATTTCTCACTTCCATCCAGATGTGACTCATAACACAAACTTCAGTCAGTTCTGTGTCTTCCTTTAGCCTAAACCAGGGGTCTCTCCAACCTTGGCCACTTTAGGACTTGTGGACTTCCAACTCCCAGAGTCTTCAAGTGGCCAAGTTTGGAGAGCCCTGGTTTGGATGGTCTGGTTTCTGAAAGGATCATCTACTTAATAACCGCAGGGGTTTTGCTTAGCAACTGTGGCAAGAAAGGCCGTAAAATGAGGCGAAACTCACTTAACAATGTCTCAACGACAGAAATGTTCGGCTCAATTGTGGTTGTAAGTTGAGGACTACCTTTAATTGAACGTGGTTTAGTTGGCCAAATTGTCTGGGCTCAGGAGAGCGGCAGGTAAGAAATCTGATGAAGTCAAGAGGAGTATTCTAGATCCTGCCCGTTGCATTCTTTTCGGCAACGGTTCGTTTGCCAGCCTTGCCACTTAGACTTAGAACCAGGATATGATCCTGACAGAAACCAGACCATCCAAAGGAGGGGTCTCCAATCTCGGCCACCTTAAGACGTGTAGACTTCAACTCCCAGAGTTCCTCAGCCAGTTTTGCTGGTTGTCCAGTCTTAAAAGTGGCCAAGGTTGGAGACGCCTGGTCTGCAGGCTGAGGAACTCTGGGAGTTGAAGTCCACACATCTTAAAGTGGCCAAGGTTGGAGACCCCTGGCCTAAACGCTGTAGCCTACAAGAGGCCACCCAGCTTCTGCATGTTGTCATTTCCACTGTGGTCCAGCAGCAGAACTTTCCCCCCGTATTTCAGAAGGGAGCCATGGAAATCTGGGCATAACAAGCCATGGCTTCCAGATGTCTTGTCCATCATGGTTTTATGTTCTGGGAGATGTTAATCCAAGGTTTGATCTAAGGATTATTAAGAACATCTGCAATATGCTCTGAACGTTTATTACTGAAGCTGATCAGCCAGGCAAGCTCCCATTCCCATTAGAATTGCATAAATGCAAATGAAATCTGCCTTTCACGCCAACTTGATCTGCATTTATGCAGATGAAAGGAAGAGAAATCCATCGTTTCTACTCTAGAACAAAGAGAGCTAAACATTCGGAGGCCGTGGCCAGCTTCTAGTCCTTGCTAGTTGGCTCAGGTATACCTCAGAAAAATCCACATCCCTGGGAGATTTGGATAATACAGATTGTCCTCAACTTACGACAGTTCATTTAGTGACCATTCAAAGTTACGACGACACTGGGGAAAAAAGGGTGCTATCTCCACTTCTCTTCTCCCTATATACCAATGACTGCATCTCAAACGATCCATCTGTTAAAATACTGAAGTTTGCTGATGACACAACAGTGATTGGTCTCATTCGAGACAAAGACAAATCTGCATACAGGCAGGAGGTTGTACAACTTGCCTCGTGGTGTAACCGGAACAATCTGGAACTGAACACACTCAAAACTGTAGAAATGGTGGTAGACTGTAGGAGAAACCCTCCCATACTCTTAACCCTCCAATACTAGACAACACAGTATCAACAGTAGAGACCTTCAAATTTCTAGATTCTATTATATCACATGACCTGAAATGGATACCTAACATCATAAATGTCATCAAAAAAGCACAACAAAGAATGTTCTTTCTGTGCCAACTCAGGAAGCTCAAACTGCCCAAAAGGAGCTGCTGATCCAGTTCTACAGAGGAATTATTGAGTTTATCATCTGCACCATTATAACTGTCTGGTTTGGTTCTGCAACCCAACAGGGCAGACACAGACTACAAAAGAGTAATTAGGACTGCAGAAAAAACAATGGCTACCAACCTGCCTTCCATCAAGGACCTGTATCCTGCACGAGTCAAAAAGAGGGCTGGGAAAATATATATAGACCCCTCACATCCCGGACATAAACCGTTTCAACTCCTTCCCTCAAAACGACGGTATAGAGCACTGCACACCAGAACAACTAGACACAAGGGGAGGTTTTCCCCAAACACCATCACTCTGCTAAACAAATAATTCCCAACGGTGTCAAACTATTTAGTAAGGCTGTATTACTATTATTCTTCTCATCCTTCCTAGTACCTATCTCCTTCTACTTATGAGTGTAACCATGTTGCTGGTATCTTTACAATTTATTTATCTTTACAGTTTTAGTTGTTCCCAAGTAGGATTTATTAGTAACCTATGACTATTAGTAACCTATGATTATCACTAAGTGTTGTATCTTATGATTCTTGATGAACGTATTTTATTTTGTCTTTATGTACAGAGAGCTTATGCACTAAAGACAAATTCCTTGTGTGTCCAATCACACTTGGCCAATGAAGAATTCTATTCTATTCTAAAAGAGAGAGACTTATGACCATTTTTCACTCTGACCTTTAAGCAACTGACTCATATTCATGACATTTGCAGTGTCTTGGGATCACGGGGCCACCTTTCGAGATCTTAGCAAATGTTTCACTTAGCCACAAAGGTCTAGGGCTCAATTGTGGTCATAAGTCAAGAATTACCTGTAAATTGGAAGGAAGTGATGCAATTCAAATTGAAATTATGCTGCACAACAACGTAACTCATTTGGCCTTTGGCTCCAAGTAGGCTGAATACCCTCGTTTGGAAACCACGGTTTGCATGTGACATGCAAACTCAACATTCTAGTTTGTTCAGCAAACCACATCCTAACACAATGCCTGGAACTGGCTGTTACTTTGAGTGCTGGAAAAAGGCAGGTTAAAAAAATGTACTGAGATGTCTTTATGTGGCATTTCAACGACATTTTAAAACAACAACACACACACACACGTGGCTGAGACAATTTCACCATACGTGACCTTTATTGGTGATATCAGGGCATCATTTATGATACAGAAGTCACATCATCCCATTCTCTTCCAATTCAATCCCCTTATAAATCTGTAGCAAAAGTGCACTTTAATCTAGAACATATATATATATATTTTCAATACTCTCTCCCTTGTTCAAGTCAGGTATTATTCGTAAAAACATTATCACCAAATATACAAAATGCAAGTTAGCCTTTTCCTATGCTGGGCAGTGTTCCCTGCCTTCCAACGGGTGGGGTGGGGTCTTTGCCTATGGAGCAACCAGCTTCACCCACCAAAGAGGTCTACAGGGTGAAGTGGATTAAGGATCTTTTGTGGTTTTATAACCGAAAGTTCATACTGAACGCCCAAACCGCCTACTAGTTGTCAACAGCTCTTTGTATTAGAGATGACCACCTCTGAACAAAATGGGACTCTGGCATGTGGGACTGAACATAACCGCACCAGTTGCCTGCCTGAAGTAGTGAGACGGTGGAAATCGGAATTATTCAAGACGCATTACGTGACATTATGTGCCGTGAAGGGAAGGTCCCTGCTAACCAAAAGAAAGCAAGCAGCCGCTGCTAAGACAATCTTAGACTCTCCCCGGAGGTCCCAGCTACTCCATTTTGGGAACCTCGCTGAGGATCCGCTCTTGGGGAGAGCGCCAACTTCTTCCAGGCCCCATGGAAACCTGTAGAGCCGCGGATGCTCTGAAGGGGGCTAAGGCAAACACGGGCGAGTCTCCTTCTCGGACATGGCCTATGGCAGGGGTCTCCAACCTCGGCCCCTTTAAGCCCGTAGGACTTCAACTCCCAGAATTCCCCAGCCAGCTTTGCCTCTGGCCTTAAAGTGGCCAGGGCTGGAGACCCCTGGTCTATGGAGTTTGGATGCTGCTGCAGAGATGCAAGGGAAAGCTTTCCAATTCAACCAACAGATATGGAGCCGAGGAAGCAAGGAAAATGTCGCTTTTTTTTTGTTGCCGGCACAAGCCAGGCAAACCTTCGGAAGCAGCAGTTGGCCTGACCTTCCAATCCCAGATTCGAGTTCAACCGTTGCTGTTTTCTGAGTTGATCCTCTTTCTTGGCAATTCCCGGCAGCAGGTGATTGTGGGAAGCTTTGGGGGGGGGGGGACGAGAAGAGATAATTTCAGAGTTCTCTCAAACAGGAAGTCCATTCTTATTACCATTCATGTGGACCAACAAAGAAAGTGGTGCATTCGTCAAGGCGCACCAAGGGCGGCTGGGATCAGCTGCCCTTCATTGGGGGGGGGGGGGGGGGGGCGGCCCCCGGGGGCCTGGGGGGGGGGGGGGGGGGGGGGGGGGGGGGGGCGCTTGGCACCACCAGGCCTTCTGGGAGGCTGCTGGGAAGAGGGAGAGGCGCCAGTGGTTCCCACAGCCCTAACTGGCTTTCAGGTCACAGCCCAATCTAAGGTTCTTAGGAGCCTAAATAATTCCGGCAGATCCTTCTCCAGTGCGTATTTTTCCCCTTTTAAAAAGGCTCCGAGTTATAACGCGTATCATTGGAAAATAGACGCTAAGTGTGATTTAGTCTTTATAATACTGCCTTTTCTCTCTCTCTCTCTCTCTCTCTCTCTGTTGAAGCAGCAGCAGCAGCAGCATAAATGTGAACTGCAAAACGAGAGGTGGAGAGCAGGAGGTGATGGAAGTTAAGAGGAACTCTTTTCAAGGCATAGACAGGCTTTCGTTTAAGTCCTTAACCCACCCCTGAATTGTTTTCAAGGCCAAAATCGTAATTATTATTTGAAGCTTAAAAGTTTAGAGCAGTGATGTCCATTTACATACGGCATGGCGAACCATGCTGAGAATTGCTTCTCACATGCAAAACTGAACCCTTAATAGATCCTGTTTCAGCAAAGGGCACTTTTGGCTTAGAGAAGAGCTCCGAGAAACTGTTCTTTTAGTTTTTATGCTAGATGTGACCTCCAACACTTACATCTATTTCTTTTCTGACTTCTACAGTATTGTGGTTCTGAGTCAAAATCTCTCTCTTTTTTTTTTACAAAGGATTAACAGATTTATAAAGCATATAAAAATTACTTTCCAAGGAAAATTTTAAGAAAGAGACAAAGTGGAACAAATGTAGAATAAATAGTGTTATCGGAAGTAAAAGTGACATCTTTAACAAAATCATCAGTCCTGTAGAAACGCCTAATGTCCTTTTTCCCATAGGAAAAAAAAGAGTAAAAATTAAAGCACGATGCTTCCAGGATGATTTAAGCTGGCCGCAGTCTTGAATGACCGACCGAAACGGCAACTTTCATCAACTTTCTTCTGCTCGAGTCCCAGAAGAGAACAGGGATTCAGCAAATACCGGAAGGGAAATCGTTCTGTTAGCATACAGAAAAATGGCAATAACAGAAACCAAAGAAGAGTCTTAAGCCACGACTGAACAGTGAACGGATTTTACAATGTTACTTTAAAAATCACTTTCTTGGTTCTTGAAGAGTTAAGCAGCCAGGTTTCAAGTAGAGGTAAAAGATTTTGGAAGTTAGCAAGTATAAAATAGCCTAGAAAGAAAATCAAAGCAAAATGCATCCTTGCTCAGAATTGTTCTCTTCAAGGAAATGCACCCCTTGATTGATTGCCCAGGATAACCAGGAGGAATCGTTTCAGCCATCACTCTGTGGTCCTTTCTGGGCACAGCCTTGATCCCTTCTTTTGTGCGCAAGGTGTCCCCAAAATGGGCCATCTCAGTCTCTGGATTGGTAGAAAAGGATATACCCAGATTCTGAATTTTTGGAAATGTCTGAGGTCAATCCATAGAATTCTTCAATTGCTTGAGCGTCGATTTTCTACAATTTAAGACAATGGAGAGAGAGAGAATCAGAATCAATGACAATTTCCTCCGGTCCAGCCTTTTCACGCCCTGATTTTAAGCACATAAAGGAGCATATTTGTAGCTCAGGGTTGAGAGGGGTTTCCTGGTGCTCCCTTGAGTTTGGTTGTTTTCTGGCAGACATTTCATTACCCAAACTAGATAACGTCATCAGAACTGGCACTAATATTCTATATACTTAAGAATATGTCAAAGTGGAGGATTTGGCTTTCCTAATTGGGAGTTGTATTATCAAGCTGCAAACTTAATGTGGGTTAAAGAATGGATAACGTTAAGAAAGTCTAGATTACTGGCATTGGAAGGACATGACTTATTATTGGGTTGGCATGCTTTTTTTATGGTATAAGGGAACTAAATCGCAGGGTTATTTCAGAAGGCACTATATATGGGAATCGTTATGGTTGAATTGGGAGAAAATTAAGAAACAATGTTATTTGAAAATACCAGTTTGGTTATCAACTATCGAAGCTTTTTCCTATCCCATAATTTATAAGAAGGAACAAACAGTTAGATATGGGGAAATACTGGATGAAAAGGGTGAACTTAAAACGATGCAAAAGTTAGAAGAACAAGATATAAAGATGAATTGGTTTTCATATGCGCAAATACACTCAAGGTATCTTAAAGATTCAAAAACAGAAGGATTTTATGATAAATTGACTGATTTAGATAGGATTTTGACAGGTTCTGATGAAAAAGTGATTAAAAAACTATATAGTTATTTGTTGGAAATTAAATTAGAGGAAGAACAAGTCAAAGAAACAATGATTGTTTGGGGGAAGAACTTTGGATATGGGATTGATTTAGAGAAATGGCAAAAATTGTGGTCTCAAAATTATAAAATGACAATGTCAGTAGCATATAAAGAAAATTTGTATAAGATGTTTTACAGGTGGCATTTCCCCCCGACAAGAATAGCAAGAATGTTCAAGAACAAATCTGAAAAGTGCTGGAAATGTCATCAGATCCCTGGCTCATATTACCATATGTGGTGGACTTGTGAGGAGGCCAGGAAATACTGGACTAGAATTCGCATATGGTTGGAAGAAATGACAAAAGAACATATAGATTTGAAACCAGAGATTTTTCTATTGGGAATCTTACCTGATACATATAATAAAAACTTAAAGTATTTGATTGTAAATGTGTTAACAGCGGCTAGGATTGTATTTGCTAAAAATTGGAAGAGTAAGAAAATACCATTAGAGGAAGAAATTATTAAGAAAATACTGGATTGTGCTGAAATGAGTAGATTGACATTTGAAATTAGAGAACAAGAAGATAAACAATTTTATGAAGTTTGGGATCTTTTTTATCAATGGTTAGATAATACAATATAATAATAGAATATTTAGAAACCTAGGAAATAATGAATATACATTTTTTTATAACATTTTTAGAATATTTTATTAAGATAGATTTGGTATTTTATGATTTGTTATAAAATAAATTAACTAAATTATAGTTATCTCGCTTAAGTATGAATTAGTAAAATTATAGTCAAATGATTGTTTAATAATGATATTAGGATATATAATTGTTGATTGATAATATGAGTTATTATGTAACATAATTATTATGATGACTATGAAATGGATGCACAAAAAGGAGTGGTAAACCAACCGATACACTGTCTGTAAATTTATGAAGAATGATGATGTTTTTATGTTATGTTTTATGTTCTATGTGTTTTTATTTGTTGTTAAAATCAATAAAACTTTTACCAAAAAAAAAAAAAGAATATGTCAAAGTGAGTGAACACTACTACCAATATACTGCAATGAATGGAAACATGGTTTTTAAAATAGTTTTTCAATTGTAGAATTTGTTTAATAAAGTTTTTTTTTTAATTAAAAAAAAAGGAATTAGCACTGATGAAGTTACCTAGTCTGGGTAATGAAGCATCTGCAAAAAAAAAAACCCAACCAAACTCAAAGAGCACCAAAGGACCTCTTGCGTAAGCAATTTCGTTCCAGTTTTTACCTATGGATTAGGGGTGGCATGTTAGCAATCTCCCAATATTTGAGGGGCTCCCACAAAGAAGAGGGGAGTGAAGTTATTTTCCAAAGCACCGGAGGCCAGGAAAAGAAGCGAGGGATGGAAACTAATCAAGGGGAGAAGCAACCTGGAACGAAGGAGAAATTTCTTGACGGTGAGAACAATTAACCAGTGAAGAACCAATTGCCTTCGGAAGTTGTAGTTGCTCCATCACTGGAGGCTTTGAAGGAGAGACTGGACAGCTTCTTGTTTGGAATGGTATGGGGTTTCCTGTTTGAGCAGGGGTTGGACTAGAAGACCTCCAAGGTCCCTTCCAACTCTTGTTATTTTGTTCTATATTTCATTAAAATTCAGCTGACAGTCAAGTCATTGGCCCTGGCTCCCTCCCCCCCCCCCCGAGAAGGTCAGCGCAAGGGAGGGGACGGTGAAGGACTGTTTCAGCGCATGCAGCCTCTTTCCCAACCGGAAAGGCAGGGGGGGAGTGAGTGCTGATTCCCCACTGTCAGCTCTGGACAAACAAATGGACGTTAAGAAGCCAAAGAAAAAGGCCTTTTAAATATAGTGCATTTAACCTACATTAAATATGCAACGAATCAATGAGTTAAAACAACCCACTTGCTCTTTGCTGCTATGAACGAGTCTGCTGCAAATGTAGCCGCCTGTCCTTCTGTCCAAGGGACGGGATGCATTTACCTGGCTCCACACAAAACGAGGCGGAGGGACACGGTGTCAGGATTCCGGCACTTAACCCCCCATTTAAATCCCGAGTCTCGAGCCAAACGTCCCAAAGGTCAAAAGGATTTATTGGGAGTGAACATGTCCGGCACTGCCTGGGTGTAGCCGACTCTGAGGCACATCATTCATGAGAGCCTTGGAGGTGCAGTGGTTAGAGTGCACTACTGCAAGCTACTCCTACTGCAGTTTGGCAGATCGAATCCCACCAGGCTCCAGGTTGACTCAACCTTCCCTCCTTCCTAGGTGGGTAAAATGAGGACCCAGATTGTTGTGGGGCAACAGGCTGACTCTGTAAACTGCTTAGAGAGGGCGGTAAAAGCACTGACAATTGGTATATAAGTAAGTCTAAGTGCTATTGCTACTGCTATTCATTGTCACCCTTGACCCTGGTTTCCCTCCCATCCCTTGGGTGTACCGTAATTCATATCCTCCAATGGGACACATCCATAGCCCGGAGTCACCAATCAGGCTCTCCGGTTAGAATTTTGCACAGCAGAAACTTCGGTCACCTAGTGACTATCTTTGAAAACATTTATGGAATGCAGTTTTGGTTTCCAAGCTGCTGTACTGCTCCCCCCTCCCTTTCTGTTGGCAACTCTAAAAAGACCAGAGAAATATTTTATGAGTTGACACGAGGAGCTAATGTGGCCTGTGCAGGTAATCCTTGACTTATGACCCCAATTGAGCCCAAAGTTTCTGCTGCTAAGCGAGACACTTAATAAGCGAATGTTGCCCCACTTTGTGACCTTTCTTGCCCTAGTTGTTAAGTGAATCACTTGCACTTGTTAAATTAGGAACAGGGCGATGAAGTGAATCTCTGCCTTCCTCCTAGTGACTTTGCTCGCTGGAAGGTCGCAAATGGGGATCACGTGACCGCCATAAATATGAACCATTGGCCAAGCCTCTGGATTTTGATCACCCCTGACCCCAGGGGAGGCTGCAATGGCCGTAAGGGTGAAAAATGGCCATAAGTCCCTTTTTTTCAGTGACACTGTAATTTTGAACGGTCACTAAATGAACCGAAGTCAAGGACTACTACGTAAGGCTACAGAGGGTTGTAATTCACATTCAACATTTTTCATCAGTCTAGAGCAGAGGAGGTTCACAAACTTGGCCACTTCCAGACTTGTGGACTTCAATTCCCAGAATTCTCTGGGAGTTATGCTCTGGGAGCTATGCTGGCTGGAGAATTCTGGGCGTTGAAGTCCACAAGTCTGAAAGTGGCCAAGTTTGGAGACCCCTGGCCTAGCGAGCAAGTTTTGCTAATCCCCATAGTCACGTGATCAAAATCCTAGCAAGGGATTGGTGTTTACGTCTTGGGGGGGGGGTAGGGCCACCTGATGGCCATTTGTGACCTTCCCCAGCCAGCAAAACAAAATCAATGGGGGAAGCCTGATTCACTTAACAACTGTGTGATTCACTTAACAAACTGTGGTGATTTGCTTAGCAATCGTAGCAAAAAAAAAAAAAGTTGCAAAATCAGGCATGACTCAAGTAACAACAATTTTGCTTAGTGACGGAAATTCTGGTTCCAGATGTCAACTCATAAAATATTTCTATGGTCTTTTTAGAGTTGCCAACAGAAAGGGAGTGGGGAGCAGCGCGGCAGCTTGAAAATCAAAAGTGCGTTCCATAAATAATTTTTCAAAGATAATAAACCAGGTGACCAAAGTTTCTGCCATGCAGAAACTAACTGGAGAGCCTGATTGATGACTCTTGGCTATGGATGTGTCCCATTGGAGGATATGAGTTACGATACACCCAGGCGGTGCCGGCATGTCAACTCCCAATAAATCCTTTTTTAAGTTTTGGACGTTTGGCTCAAGACTCGTGATTTAATTGGGGCTAAGTGCCGGAATCTTGACAGCAGTTGCTGTTAAGTCAAAAAATGTCAGTTACTGTTATAGAAGGGTAGTCACAGGATTTGGTTCAAAACAGTCTAGATGACGGCCATCCCAGCTGTCATCTAGATTTTTTTGAACCAAACCCTTTGAATATCCGTCAGATTATTATGTACATTGCATATAAAAATTGGGAAATCTGCAGGGGCCCTGACTGAATGGTGAGAGAAAATAGGATTTATACTCTTGCAGTCATCTGGTCGTTAACATTTTGTCTGAGAGCCGTTGGGGGTTTATCCGTGCCCTTTGGGTCACCTGAATCAGTATTGGTCTAGCAAAGGTTTTGAATGCCCTAGTTTGCACATCAGTATTACCAGAAGGGAAGCTTCGTAAAATTAGATTAACAACTCTTAAAGCCTTTTGGGCAATATTTGCAGTGAGCTTTGGCGCTTCGGTCATTCAATATGAGAAAGAGTGAAATCTGCTCTCAAAGTTACTCGCTTTTAATCCAACAGAAACACTGAATCGCTAAGACCTTTTTCCTCCAGACCTGAGAAAACTTCACACTCAGCCCTGAAAAAGGAAACTGGCCCTTGTTTTCCTTCCCCAACTCATTCATCCTAGCCATTAAGAGAAATTAATCGGGCTGCCAAATGAACTCGCTGTATACGCGTGAGTTTCGAGGTGCGAGCCAATCTAATATAGCTGCTTCCAATAGAGAAATGTTTAAAATTTATAGGGTTTGTGGTAAAGCTGTAAGGTCCCACTGGGTGGGCAGAGCAACCAGCAACGTGGTGATTTATCTAACTCATTTTATTTAGCTACCCATTTCTAAAAGCAAGAATGCTGCAAACTGTATTGTAAAAAAAAGGTATGTCTTCACCACAAGATGATTAAAGGGCTTGGAGACAAAAACTTATGAAGAACAGTTGCAGGAATGGAGTGTGGCCAGTCTAGAGAAGAGGACGACTTGAGTGGGGGGCGGACATGAGAGCTGTATTCCAGCATTTGAGGGGCTGCCATTAACAAGAGGAGGTCAATCTATTCTCCAAAGCCCCAGAAGGCAGACAGAAGAGACAATAGATGGAAAATCATCAAGGAGAGACAGAGGCAACCTGGAATTAAGGAGGAATTTCCTAACAGGACAATCAACCAGTGGACAGAAGTTGTGGGTGCTTCATCACTGGAGGTTTTTAAGAAGAGACTGGACAGCCACTCGTCTGAAATGGTCTAGGGTCTCCTGCTTGAGCAGGGGGTTGGACTAGAAGACCTCCAAGGTCCCTTCCGGCTCTATTCGAATTAACATCAAACTCCGCAGAAGTCTACTTTTGTCTCATCCAAGACAGGATCTCTTGAATTGACTGGTTCGAAGAGGAGACGTTGAATACCTCTGCTCCCACGTGTGGAAAACATTTATCCCATCTATTGCCATCTATTGGATGACGGGATGTGTGGTAAACACAAAAATACCACCTGCAGTTAGAAACTGTAGTGTACAGAATGTTTGTCGCTCAGGCTGTAGGATTTTGGCAGCGGTTCATCCTCCAAGCTTGTTGTTTAGCTGCCAGATGTTTCACTGCCAGACTAGGTCACATCTGCAGCAGGACTCCAGTTGGAGTGTTGGGTTCAGTTTTTCTTCCATTTCTATAGGTCCTGTGTGGTGGTGTGGTCAGTTGGTCACGTGGGCTGGTTGTTTGTGTGGTGCGAAGTTCAACTGGTGAGGAGGTGGTTGATTCCGTCGCGGATTGGTCGTTTGGATCAGGGGTCTCCAACCTCGGCCACTTTAAGACTGGTGGACTTCAACTTCAACAAAACTGGCTGAGGAACTCTGGGAGTTGAAGTCCACCAGTCTTAAAGTGGCCGAGGTTGGAGACCCCTCCTTTGGATGATTTCTGGTTTCTGACAGGATCATCTCCTGGTTCTAAGTCTAAGCGGGAAGCCTGGCGAACGAACCGTTGCCGAAAAAAATGCAACGGGCAGGATCTAGAATGCTCCTCTTGGCTTCATCAGATTTCTTGAGCCCAAAGTTTCTGTCATTAAGTGAGACAGTTGTTAAGTGAGTTTCGCCCCATTTTACGGCCTTTCTTGCCACAGCTGCTAAGCAAAACCCCTGAGGTTATTAAGCTAGTAACATGGTTGCTAAGTTTCTCCACTGACTTCGGTTGTCAGAAGGTCACAAAAAGTATCCCACGACTTTGGGACACTGGGACCATCATAAATGTGAGTCAGTGGCCAAGCATCCGAATTTTGGCCACGTGACCGTGATGCTGCAATGGTCATAAGTGTGAAAAATGGTTGCAAGTCCCCTTTTTTAGAGTTTTGCCGTGGTAACTTTGAACCGTCGCTAAATAAACTGTTGTAAGTTGAGGACTACCTCTAATAACCTTATTAGCGCTCTGATGGGCTGCACTGGTCATCACTTGGCTGAATACTGCTGCTCCATTATTAAATAGGGTGCAATGTGTGAGGCGTTTACACAAGAGTTCCACAACTTGGGGATTCTGGGACTTGAAATTCACACATCTTAAAGCTTCTGTCAATCCCCTGTTGGAATCTGATTCCGAGGGGGAGGTTGAACAACTGACAGGGAGTGGGAGTGTGGCTCCGGTGGCTGTGGAAGAAACAGGGGAAGGGCACAGTCCGGCTGGGCATTCAGAGGAAGACCCAGGGCCCAACCCCTCTTCATCCTACGGCATGCAGGGAGGAACGGAGAAGGGAGCAACATGAGTTACGTGGGTTACGGGGGAGGAAAGGGCCCTGATTCCCTTTATTAGCTGCAGCTGGGAAAACAGGATTTAAAAAGGGTGTTTGCGCACAGCTCCTTGCTGGAAGCAAAACGTGCATTATCTTTGTTTGTCGAGTCTTATCTGGGTTCTGGTGTCCTCCCAACTGTGTGTTTCGTTATCTTTTGGAAGTCTGCAATTCCTTATCCTGCCCTGTCTTGTTAATTGCTGCAGTGTGGTTTGTGTTGGTTTTTATTTATAATTTATATGTACTTTGGGGTTGGACTGAATTTCTTCCCTTTAAAAACTTTCTTGGGAGAAAGTTTTTTTCTCCAGCCAATGATAACTGGACATTGGGGGCCAAGTTGGAGGTATTAAAGGGACTTTATCTACTTTTGTGACTGTGTTGCTTTTGTGCCACGCCCCTTTGGGTCCTCACAGCTTTTGGGGCTGAGCAACACGGCTTTACCCCACCCTCCATCATTGATCTGCTCCCTTATTCACGTCTTCAGAATCTCTGAAACTGCCGCCAGTTTGTATGATCCTACATAGCCCGGAACCCTTTTCCTAAATGTTCCCCTCGCACACACGTGCCAGTCATTTCCGGCTCTAGGGGGCGCTGCTCATCTCCGTTTCAAAGCCAAAAAGCCAGCGCTGTCCAAAGACGTCTCCGTGGTCATGTCGCTGGCAGGACTGAATGCCGAAGGCGCACGGAATGCTGTTCCCTTCCCACCAAAGGGGTCCCTATTTTTCTACTTGCATTTTTTACGTGCTTTCGAACTGCTAGGTTGGCAGAAGCTGGGACAAGGAACGGGAGCTCACTCCGTTCTGCGGCGCTAGGTGTTAGGGATAACATTGTTTACCCTAACTGTTTTGGGTAAAGATAATAAAATGATGAATCATGGTTTGTCACATAAAGTGTATGTGACTTTAAGCTAAAGCAGGGGTGGGCAAACTACGGCCCGCGGGACACATCCGGCCCGTTGGTCATTTTAATACGGCCCGCCTCTGAAAAAAAAATATTCCCCTCTGAAAAAAAAATTGGGGCCGGCCAAAAGAGACCCCGCGCCGCGCGCCAAAAAATTGCACACACAACACAGAGCTGGGCAGCTGCTTCCCTGCTAGCGGGGCCAAGGCCACCGCCCGGGGAACGCCCACTGCTTTCCCAAGCCAGGGCTGGGCGGTGGCGTATTGCCCTGCACCGCGTGGCCCCCGCCTGGCAGCGTGCTTCTCAGCTGGTCTCCTCCTCCTCGGCCATACAGAACAAACAGGCAGAGAAGGAGGAGACCAGCCGGCTGGTTGGGGGAAGCTTTCTGCGCCGAAAGAGGCAGCTACTAATCTCCGGCTTTGCTCCGCTTCTCCAATGGTCCGGCACCACCCTGTTCTTCTTGTGCTGCAAAAGAGGCGGCTAATGATCTCCGGCTCCGCTCTGCTTCTCCAACATCCGGCGCCACCCTGTTCTGTGTCAGGCCCAGCAAGTCCGAGCAGCCAGCGCACAGAACAGGGCAGCACCGGATGTTGGAGAAGCAGAGTGGAGCCGGAGATCATTAGCCGCCTCTTTCGCAGCACAAGAAGCCTCCCCGAACTGGCCAGGTGCTCTCCTTCTCTGCCTCCTTCTCTGCCTCTCCCCTCTTGCTCCTCACAGTTGCCCTGAGCTGGTGCAGTTCTTTACTTGGGCAGCCAGACACCCGCAGCAGCGCCCGCAGCAGCAACAGGCAGTTCTGCCCGGGCTCTGCTCAGGTGTCCGGCTGGGGCTGTCAGGAGTTGCTACCGCCGGCGCAGCTCCACGCGGCTCCAGTCCCGCATTGCCTTGGGAAGGGAAAGGCAAAACCAGGAGCCGCTGAGCCTGAACCTCCGGTGCCGCTGTTGCTGTTGCAAAGCACCGCCGCGGCTCTTCCTTTTTGCCTTTCCCTTCCCGAGGCAACGTGGGACTGGAGCCGCGTGGAGCCGTGCCGGCAGTAGCAACTCCTGACTCAGGGGGCCTCCGAGGGGAGGGGAAGGAGGAGAAGAAGGGGGGAAGGGGGGGGCGATTCCCAAAAAGTCTTGTGCTGACCCGGCCCGTCTGTCAAATTTTAAAAGTGAATGCGGCCCCCCGAGCCAAAAAGTTTGCCCACCCCTGAGCTAAAGGAATGTAATTAAGGGTGCAGCTGTAAAAGTACTATATAAGCAGCAAGGCACTCTCTGGCTTTTACTGGCTGGCTTATTGAAGACTGCGTTCTTGCTGGATCGGGGAGGAGAAGAAGTGTTGGATTACTTTGAAGATATTTCTCAACGGAGAGAAGATAAGTTTTGGACAGATTTATTATATATGTACTGACACTGGCTATTCGACACGGACTTTGCAATTAGAGTATCATCGACAAGACTTGACTGAATTTGGTATTTGACTAATGGACTGTTTATAATGACTATGCTATAATTCTTAAATGGAATAAACAATATTTTTGATAGCACAAGCGTATCTGTATTTTTACTGCGTGTTAACTAAAAAACTTATCTCACACATTTACCTGTCTTCCTATCTGACTTCGCTGCACGTTCTGTTTAGTTTGTTTTCCTTAACACCCGTTGGGGAATCCAGGCTTAACACTAGGTATTCGAACCACCAAACTGCCGACCTTTCTGATCGACAAGCTCAGCGTCTTAGCCACTGAACTACCGCGTCCCCTTTATACATACATATATATATAGAAACATATTCAAGTCTTGATTTCTACCAGATCTTCAAAATCAGAAAATAACTGCTGATTATGGCTCTCTATTCTCATTCCTCTAAATAAATATGCCCTTTTCCTAATTCCAACTGATTTTTGAGATTTTTGGGGGACACCTTGTCCTCCTTGTCTACAAAACCATCTTATTGGGACACTCTTGTCCCGAGCATTTTACAGCTCCTCCTCCAAATCTCAGTAGGGAGAACAGACATCTCAAGTTTTCTGCTGTACAGGACTGTTGTTGCGCTGTGTCTTTTTGATGCCATTTGAAGGCTTGTTAGTATTGATTTATTGGGGTTGGAGCTGTTATTTGCATGATTGATTAGGAAGAGTTCGTATTTAAATTTAGGTACAAAAGCAGACGCTGAAAATAGCCTGGACCCAAAGTTATACAAAGCACTGGGACAAGAGCCCAACCTACCTCTACGATGTCATCATCGAAGAGCAACCAAAAGCCGTGGCTCTTCACAATGGTGATATAATGTCCACGATTTGGACCACTGCAACAAAGCAGAGAGGCAAAGTTAATGCTGGATATGGGCATGCAGACTCCAACTATGGTTGTGATGACCCAGGGCGTGACACAAAAATAACAAAGTCATCAAAGTAGATAATGCTTTTAATGCCTCCAACTTGGCCCCAATGTCCAATTCTCCTCAGCTGGATATCAAATTCTTCCAAAAACAGTCTACCAAGGAAAGACAAGCAGTCCGAATCCAAAGTAAAGATAGAAAGAAAAAAGCCCAACACAAACCACACTGAAGTAATTAACATGACAGGCCAGGATGATAAACTGCAGAATTTCAAAGGGTAACTCATCACCCACAGTTGGGAGGACGCCCAAACCCAGATAAGGCTCAACCAAGATAACATACGCTTTGTTTCCAGCAAGGAGCCGTGTGCAAACGCCCCTCTTATATCCTGTTCTTCCAGCTGCAACTAATGAAAGGGATCAGGGCCCTTTTCTCTCCCATAAGCCACGTTGCTCCCTTATCTGTTCCTCCCTGCATGCCCTAGGATGAAGATGGCCCTGGGTCTTCCTCTGAATGCCCAGCCAGACTGTGCCCTTCCCCTGTTTCCTCCACAGCCACGGGAGCCACACTCCCACTCTCTGTCAGCTGCTCAACCTTCCCCTCAGAATCAGACTCCAACAAGGGCACGACAATGGTTCCCCTACGACTTGTGTCTCCAGAAGCTGCTTTGACATGAGAGGAAGTAACCCCGGAGGACTTCTGATCCCACAATCCCAAGATGGTGTCACCCCTGGGTGGTAAAGCAACGAAAAGAGTACAGGTAATCCTCAACTTATGACCACAATTGAGCCCGAAATGTATGTTGCTAAGGGAGACATTTGTTAAGTGAGTTTTGCCCCACTTTACGACCTTTCTAAGCCACAGTCCCTGAAATCAAGTTAGTAACACAGTTGTGAAGTGAATCTGGATTCCCCATTGACTTTATTTACCGGAAAGTCGCAAAAGGGGTGTTAACTTGCGAAGCATCCCTGACCTGCTCTCGAGTTGCCATAGGCGAGTGGGATGGGAAAGCGAATTGTGCGGCTGCACCCAGGAGCTGGCATCTCAGTCAAAGCAAAGCACATTCCAACTGATACATCAAGGTCGTCTCCATGGAAACCCACAGTGGCCTTTCCAACCCACGAAATTGCTTCGCTGGGGAATGTGACTGAGGACACATCTTGGGAGAGGGAAACAGAGTCAGAGGCAAAGCGCAAATTAACTGAGGTCAGAGTTGGCTCCACCTGGTCGGTGCTGGCATGAAGCTCCTAATAAATAAATGGATTTTTTTTTTGAAGCTTGGCTTGAGCCTCATGATTTAAGTAGCTCTGCTGGCTGGCGAATTCTGGGAGTTGAAGTCCACAAGTCTTAAAGTGGCCAAGTTTGGAGACCTATCATGTGCAAATCCACGACGGATAGAACAGCACCAATTATGGTTCGGTGAGCAAATCGTGGTTACTCAAATCAGGCAGGGTGTGATGTGGGAGTTCAATCTAGGGCTGGGATGGGGCCCTCGAGAGGGAAAGAATGACTCTACACTACACACCTCTTCTCCCCAAACTAATTAGGGAGGTTTATAACTTGCCACCAAGAACAAAGCCAAAATGAATGGATTCAATCAACATTTGGAAAATATGCAGCTTAACCACCCGGGGCTACTGTTATAAAAAAACCCTTAAATCATTTAGCTAAACTGTTCTAATAGCTTCTTTGTTCTAATAATAGCTGGTTTCAATTTTCTTTGTGGTAGATGAAGTTCCCATAAACAAAGCAACATTTTACATCGATTTGTTTAACTGATATACACATTGAAAAATGCACACTTCAATTATACACCCAAGGTGGAAAAAAAATGCAAAAGGCTCCTGTGGAGAGAAGGGACCTTTGGCCTCATCATCCTCAAGCCCAATCCTATCCTCCTTCTCTACTAAAGCTACCCCAGGGATGCAGATAAAGACCACATGGGGAAACCTGGTAGAGCAAAGGTATGCAGGTAATCCTTGACTTACAACAGTTCGTTTTCTGACCATTTGAAGTTACAAATGGCACTAAACTAAGTGACTTGTGACTGTTTTCATGCGAGATAAATGTTTTGCCGGGGCTGCCGGCATTCCTAATAAAGGAATATTTTGAGTTCACGTCAAGAGGGTTTGCCGTATTTGGAGAGCTGGGTCAGAACACATCCTCATGTGATAAAAAAATCCAGACACTCAGCAACTGACTCATGTTTATGACATGTGCAGCATCCCAAAGGTCATGTGATCCTATTTGGAGACCTTCTGAACAAGCGAAGTCAATGGGAAAGCCAGGTTCACTTAGCAACGGTGTTACCGGTGTAGTGACTGCAGCGATTCTCTTCACAACTTGTGGCAAGAAAGGTCATAAGAAGAGTCAAGATTCCCTTAACACTTGTCTTGTTCAACAACAGAAACCTGGGGCTCAATTGTGGTTGTAAGCCGAGGACTACCTATGCAAAGGCCGGACAGTAAACGAAATGGACGAAAAACGCTGCAGAATGGAATGATTTATTTATTTATTTTTCAGTGCAATGAGGGATCAGGTAAGAGGCCGTGAGATTCACGGTCAGAGGGGATCTGCTAAGAACAATCAACAGCTGATT
>NW_020718375.1:0-18531 GCF_900518725.1 Notechis scutatus
ATGATATGGGATTTATTTTATAAATGGTTGGAATATAAAGTAAGAAATTAAATGATATTGTTATGATATATAATGTTGAATAGGTTGTAATATGAATGTAAACTTAGTAAGAAATGTATAAAAAATATTAATATGTGCACAAGATATATGTACCCAGTCGACACACTTTATAACTGAAAGATGGATTTGGTTTTTTTAAATAAAAATAAAAAACTTCAATTAAAAAAAAAGAAAAAGAAAATGATAACAAGGTTAGAGAAAAAGATCAATGTTAGAAAGTCCATTGAGTTTCCTTCTGAATTTCTCCGAAAATTTAGGTTATTTGTTTGCATGCCTACTACAGTGGTGTGATATAGACATGATTTCTATATTCATGAGTCATGAAATATGACTCATGAATTGCAAATATCTAGAATACATCTCTTTCTTTACAATTATCTATATATATGCAAATCTCACTCCGAGTCAGTTTTGAGTTAAGGAATAATCAGGGGAAACATCCAAGGAGGAATTAGGAGAAAACTTAAGATTTATTGAGGTGGCTTAATTTCCGCAGAGACCTGTGAGAAATGAAACAATTTTGAAACAAGCTCCTTCTTCCCTGGTGTACCTTGGAGCAGCTGCTCCACGGTGTCTGTCTGGCGGGCGGGACTCCCACTCGGCCTCTTCCTCGATCCCAGCGATGAGATTTTGGAGATAAATCCCTTGCTTAAAGCCTCCCATTGGCTTGTAAACGCTCTTTGCGCTGAGACTGGAGAGGTTGGGATGCCTCAAGAATGGCTATTTCACTGCCCGAAAGTCCCATCGGCTTGCAAGGGATCTTTGTCCGGATATGGTACAGGTGTCGGTTCGCAGAGAACTGAAGCCTAAAGTACTTTATTGCGAGATCACAAGAGACCAGTAGTTCAAGATCTCAGGCTACTAATCGCGTGTGATCTCGCACTGCAGTACTTTAGGCCTGTGTTCTTTTAAGAACTGAGGACTGCATGAGATCCAGGGCAAAAAGTCTTTGAAAATGAAGATGCCTTCCCTCTCTTTGAAAAGCATATGGTCCTGGATCTCGTGCAGGCCTTGGTTAGCAGAGAACAGAGACCTAAAGCAGTGTAGTGTGAGATCAAATGAGATCAATAGTGCTAGATTTCCCACTGCTGATCTCACGTGTCTCACTACTTTAGACCTCTTTTTTCTGCAAATGCACTGAAGCAGGCAAGGGAACCAATGGCTCATCACATAATTGCAATGTACCGTATTTTTCAGACTAGAAGACACACTGGACCATAAGACACACCTAGGTTTAGAGAAGGAACACAAGGAAAAAAAGTTTTGGCCTCCGTGCGTCCCATTTTTACCCTCCTCGGTGTCCAGATGCACTCTGCAGGACAAAAATGGGCTCATTTTTCGCCTCACAAACCCTCTGCACATCCTGTTTTTTCCCTCCCCAGCATCCAGAAGCACTCTGCAGGCCAAATACTCATAATTTTGGGGCTTGGTCTCAAGTACTTGGAGGGCTGGTCGTAACTTGGAATGGTCGCTAAGTGAACTGTTGTAACTCGGAGTTTACCTGTACCCTAGGATGCTCCCTGTACCCTGAGTCACACTGCCTGAGGCCTTTGTTCTTGAATTGGATTGGGAGAGTGATCTTTCACGGACTGAGCATGAAAGTTCTGTTCTCACACAATTTGGAGAGGTTCCAGAGGACAAATGACAAACTCCTCTCACATGACCTCCAGAGGACACATAAAAGCACACCTTAATTCTTTTCAGCCTCCACAGATGTTCAAATAGAAATGGAAAAATACAGAGTAGAAATGGCACAGAAAGCATCTAAGCAAAGAGACGTTGACTCTTTCCTTCCTTGGAGCACGACAAGGCCAGATCCTTTCCTTCTCCCTCCCAGGAGACAATATCTGATTAGTGTTTTTTTAAATAAAAAACTAACTATAATCTCTCTTCTTTATTGGGGACTAGAAAACTCTTACCCAGAGAGACCACGTTCCTATGGTTTTCAAGCATGACTTCCGAATGCAGCGCTTTCTGGTCAGGATCCAGCTGAGACCATTCCTCCTCAGAGAAAGGCACAGCCACCTCCTGGAAGGACACAAGACCCTCCTGAACACAGAAAAAAGAACAGAACAGGAGGATTCGCAAGATCTGTTCATCATCATCATAGATTTAGACAAGAGGATAGAAGGGAACTCATCAAATTTGCAGACAAGACCAAATTAACAGGAATACCAACACTCCAGAAGATAAGCTCGGGGTATAGAAGGATCGACAGATTGGGCCCCATCTAACAAAATAAAATCAACAGTGAGAAATGTAAGGTTCTACATTTAGGAAAGAAAAACCAAATGCACTGGCATAAAATAGGTGATACCTGGCTCAACAGTAGTAAGTGCAACAGGGATATTGGAGTCCTAGTGTACAACCTCTTAAACCTGAGTCAGCGCTATGCTACAGTTGCCCCCCAAAAACCCAAACAGAATCATAGGCTACATTAAGAGGGATAGAATCAAGATGACATGAAGTGTTAGTACCACTTCATAAGGCCTTGGTAAGACTGCACGTGGAAAATTGCATCCAGTTTTGGTTGCCAGATGTAAAAAAGATCTTGAGACTCTAGAAAGAGTGCAGAGAAGAGCAACAAAAATTATTAGTGGACTGGAGGCTAAAACATACAAAGAATGGTGGCTGGAATTGGGTATGTCTAGTTTCATGAAAAGAAGGTTTAGGGCATGGCATGATAGCAGTGTTCCAAGAAGCAATGGATGGAAACTATTCAAGGAGAGAACCAACTGACAAGTAAAGAGAAATTTCCCGACAGAGAACAATTAACCAGGGGAATGACTTCTCTCCAGAAATTGTGGGTGCTCCAACACTGGAGGTGTTTATGAAGAAATTGGACAGCCATTTATCTGAAATGTTATAGGGCTTCCTGTATGAGCAGGGGGTTGGACTAAAGTAATCCCACTTCTGGATCAACCTATCTATCGCTCTGTCTATCATTGATTCCCTGGGAAAGTCATTTCTCAGCCTTGGCAAAGCGGGAATGTTTGATCTCCTAATTCATGCCTAAATCAGAGGATTGGAAATTATTTTGTAGGCCAAAGTACAGTGATTCCATACTCAACACGGCCACTCCCTTTGGATTTTAATAATCTGATTTATTTTTTTAATACAATTTGCTTATTTTTCAACTACAGGTTATAAATGAAGGTTTTTAAAACTGGTAATGTGGCAATTTATTATCCTTCCATAACTCTGAGTCAAAGAATTACCAAAAAAAAGGGTATCTAGCAGTTCCTGCCACTGTGATACCTTTATTCCTCTTTCTTGAAGGACGTTTAAAAAATTGCTTCTTGTAAACTCAAAGTAGGAGGAGAACCTAGCAGAACGAAATAACCAGAGGAAGCTATGCTGGCTGACAGCAACTTGAACCTCCTATTCTGCTCTCCATGTTGTGGAAGAACACAAAAATAATCCAGGCCAAACAAGGGGGGGAAAGAGAAGGAGAGAGCACTCTGCACACCTGCTTCACTTCCTGAAGGGAGAATACAAATCTAATAAACTTTTCCTTTTCTTACTTGATTTGGAGGTTCAGCTGCTGTTTGATCGCCATCATAAAAACCAGAAAGATTCATTCCTTGCTTCTCTGTAAGGAATAAATAATTTCCAAATGCATAATTAACAAAATAGGAGGAGGTATTCCATAGAAGAGAAGAGAGAGCGAAGGGAAGACAGATGGGGAATCGGAGGATCTTCAATTCCCTCCTGAGGTGTCCTGACTTGGGTCTTCCCAAGGGATCCTCCTGAAAAATAGTTCCTGAGGGGGATTTGATGGGTTCTTCTTTCCCTCAGGATCTCTGATCTCCACAGTGCAGCGCTGCCAATAGGAAGGAAGGAAAAAGCAGAATGAATGTACGTCACATGACACAAAGTGGATTCTTATATTCGGAACACAACCTCAAGGCCCCCAATATCCATCCGTGTGGCTGAGTGAGAAAACTATGGAACAATATCCTACCAGAACTGGAGAATTGCCTCATATTGTGAACGTGGGAGAAGTCTGGGAAAGGAGGGGCGAACCATTCAAGCACTCTCTCTATTTATTCCCTTCTGAGCTCCCTAAAGTTCCCCACCTGCCACCGGAGCTGCTCCTTCTGCTCTTCCGCCTGGCTCAGGAGGAAGCCTTCCACCAGGGTCACCGCCTGAGAGCTGCTCTCTGCTCCATACTCCCTCACCCTCCATCTCTGGGGGCAGGAGAGCTAGGAGCTGCTCCAGAACCACCAGGTCCAGCATCTGGGCTTTGCTGTGCTTTCCTGGGCTCAGCCATCCCCTGCACAAGTCATGGAGTCGGCTGCAAAGTCCTTGGGGACCCTCATCCTCCCGGCATCAGATGGAGGTCCAGGGCGGAACTTCTGAAGGGAGGAGGGTTCCCACTGGTCTGGCTTTCTGGCAGGGGTTTTTGAACGGAATTCTGCTGCACGGTGCCCCTCTTTTCCACACTTAAAACAGCCAGATGGTCTTGGAGTCATGGTGGTTTGGGGTTTGAAAAACTCCCACTTTCCCTGGGATGGGGATCCTCTCCAAACTCTGCAGCTGCAGAACTGGTTACAGGCCATGTCTATCTCCGCCTCCTCTGCCATCAGGTACCATTCAAGCAGGAGCTTTGGGGCCCCACGGGCCAGGCAGGCAGTGTACAGTTCATCCGTCGTTGAGTCCATCTCTGAACCAACAGCCTAGGATATCTTCTGGCCAGTCGACTCGGCTAGCCAGGTCACGAAATTCCTCAGTGTACTCGGCTACCGGGTGACAGCCTTGCTTTATGACTCTAATGCGGTCGGTCGTGGGCTTTTCTATCGGCGAGGGGGTCTTTGAAGCGCGTAGGGCTGTCATGAATTGATCGAACTTCCTCAGTTCTAGGGTGTAAACGTTGTGGAGGGTCATCATCCATCTGGCTGCTGCCCCTTCTAGGGCCAGGGTGACAACTCACACTTGGGCCCCCTGGGTCAGGAAATTCTGCCCTTATTCTTGCATGTAGGTGAGGACTTGCGCCAGGAAGAATCCCACTTTCTGGGGGTCCCCATCCAATTTTACCCCCAAGGGCGGGACCTTTCTCTGCAGTTGTATGTCTCTGGGTTGGCCCGGGTTAATCCCCTGCTCTGGAGCAGCAAGGGGCCGGGTACCTGGTATGGCTGCTGATCCTCCGGCTTGTTCCATTGCTCGATCATTCTCAACTGGATCAGGGGTGACGGCTCGGGTTGGTCTCAATTTCTGGTTCACTCGCTCTCCTTCGTTGGTGACCTGGTTCATCCCACACATTGAGGCCCTCCAGGGCTTTCCTCACAAGGCGATTTATGTACCGTTTCAGTCGGTCGTCTGCCAGTGGTTCCTCGACCCATTCTTCCTGATCAGAAAGGGCCTCCAGCTCCATTTTCCACCTGGGTTTACGGTTACCCCAGGTGAGGGTTACTCCCTTGGTTCTTCCATCCCAGCTGTCTCTCTTTCCTATGCCTATAGAACATCGGGGCGCTTCGTGGAATTTTCGCAGGCAGCTTCAATGTCTTTGATGGGGTACACGAAGTCAGTGTCTGGCTGGGTAGTTGTCGAAGTTTCTCCCCAGCATTCAGCTTCCCCTTGCTCCTTGCTATATTCAGACATTTTTTTGCAGGGTCCCCTCAGTAGAGCGAAGTTCTTTCCAAAGAAAAAAAAAATCCTCTCCGGGTTAACATCTATTGCAGAGTCTGCTTTATGTGAGCAACAGGACTTTTCCCCTTCAACCAATTAGAATGAATTTCTGAAAGCTAGGTACTTCAAAAGGAATTCTTTATTGAAAGGAAATGATCCAGATACTAGTCAAAGCAGAGTCTAAGATACCCCCAGGCATACAGGGATAGATAAAGGGAGTTAGAACCCCTCCCCTTATTCTGATGTGGATTTAGTCAAACAAAGACACAACATGTTAATCCCCCCATTTTTTGGCAACGTATCTTAGAAAAGTTTCCCAGGAAGTTTCTTTCAGAGCTGGAATTTTTATGATCCCTTCTCCTCTTGCTATCTCTCCAAGAGGTGACAAGGTTCCAGGCATCTGGCTCCAGTCATATATCATCTGCAAGTTATACAGATTCAATACAAGGTTTAAGATATTCAGGTTACATCAAAAAGGATTACTTGTACCAACTCCCCCCCCCACCTTCTTCTTCCATTGAAGAATGGCAGATACAGGGATCTGACATGCTGAGTCCTTCCCATCTCCTTAGTGTCCTTCAGCTCCATACCACATGCTTCTTCTCAACCTTCCCCTTTGGGGTCAACTTTGTCCCACAGACACTCCTGAAAATCAGTGCTATTTTTGACAGCATTATTGGAACCTGCAAATTTCAGTTGTCTCGGAGAGATGAAATTCAATGTAGAGAAAAGTAAAGTCCTACACTTAGGCAAGAAAAATCAAAAGGACACATGTAGACTGGGTGAAACCAGATTTCTCAATAGCAGGAACTGTGAGAGAACTTGGAGTCTTAGTGGACAACCAGTTAAATAGGAGCCACGGTGTGCAACAGCAGCCAAAAAAGCCAATGTAATCCTATGTTGCAACAACAGAGAGATATAATCGAGATCAAGTGAGATGCTAATGCCACTCTATAAAACCTTAGTAAGACCACACCTAGAGTACTGCATCCAGTTTTGGTCACCACATTATAAAAAAGATGTTGAGGCTCTAGAAAAAGTGCAGAGAAGAGCAACCAGGATGATTAGGGGACTGGAGGATAAAACATAGGAAGAAAGGTTACAGGAACTGGGCCTGGCTAGTCTAGTAAAGAGAAGGATCAGGGGAGACATGATAGCAGTCTTCCAATATTTGAGGGGCTGCCACAGAGAGGAAGGGGTCAAGCTATTTTCTAAAGCACCTGTAGGCCAGACAAGGAATAATGGATGGAAACTGAACAAGGAGAGATTTAATCTGGAAATAAGGAGAAACTTTCTGACAGTGAGAACCATCAACCCATGGAACAGACGTTGCCCTTGGAAGTTATGGGAGTGCCATCACTGGAGACTTTCAAGAAGAGATTGGACTGCCTTTTGTCAGAAATGGTGTAGAGTCTCCCGCTTGTGCGGGGGGTTGGACTAGATGACCTATAAGGTCCCTTCCAACTCTGATTATCTGTTAGCTGACCCTTGAAGTCCAAGGTCCACCTCTGGACCCCTCACCTCAGACCAATTGGGGACCCCAGAGGGATAACCATGGGGTGGAGAGTGGGGAGGGTGTCTGACCTGAAGAAGAGAAGATGGGGGGGCAGTGGTGGGAGGAAGAGCTGCTTCCTTCCAGAAGACCCCAACTCTTCTCCCTCTTGGAAAAGGGGTACAAATTTAAGGAAGGCAGATTCTGGGGGAAGAATCTCTCAAGGAGTAGAAGAAGCTCTACAGAGCAAGGGGGTCTCCAAACTCGGCAACTATAAGACTTGTGGACTTCAACTCCCAGAATTCCTCAAGTAGCATAGCACGCTGTGGACTTCTGAGTTGAAGTCCATAAATCTTAAAGTTTGGGAACATCTGCACAGAGGAGTGAAGGAAAAAGAGGACTATGCTGCCCTCTGCTGGACGGTTGTGGAACTCATTGCTCAAACACATTTCCTGTTTCGTTTCTTGCAAAGTAATCTGACTTCACCATGAATGTGAATAATTAGGAAGTCGGCTTCAAAAGAGGAGGGGAAAGTTGTTTTCTTCTTAGTCCTTCAACTTTCGTTTTCTGAATGCCCTGAAGGCAGAGCAGAAGATGTCTGATCTTCCTTAAAATAGATTCAGCAGGGAAGCAGATCCACCTGCCAGTGGGGATTCCCGATTCCCTCCAACCAGGTGAGTCTCAGGGCAGAAGCACTGAGATACACATCCCCCCAATTGGCATTTCATGGGGCAGCGGAGGGGAGTGGGGCAAGAGCAGGGCTCCTCCTGGGCATTCGGGGATATTTACGTAGTTATTTCCATATTTATACATAAGCATACCTAGTTATGCCTATTCATACTGTTGAAAGGCTGTCAAAATGCCTTTCTTCTGAGGGTTCGATTTTCCCACTGGGAGAGCTCTGGCGCAAGGATACGGACAACAGCTTGAAAGCCGGATCTTTTTATTTTTCAGGAAGGCGAGAGATAGCAAGAAGTCTGCGCTCCTGGGCTAGCTAGCTTCCTATGGTAAGTCCCTGATTTTTATACCCTTTTTCTCCTTTTGTGTGTGAGTGCTTGTGTTTGTATTTCTTAATGTTTTAAATTCTGTCGGGGTTGTCTTGATTTCGGCTGGAGGGTAAACTCCGTGGGGTACGGAAGGCAAACTTTGCGGGGTGGATTGATTGTTTTATCGGTTTCGTCCTAATCTTTTTTAGATTAATGGTTTATTTATTTATTTTTTATTTATTTGATTTGCCAATTGTTTACAAGATAATAAGTATAAGTGTATACATAGTTGTGAATACATGAAATGGGTACATATAAGAAAAATAAAAGAAGAATAAGAGAAACAATAGGACAGGGACGGTAGGCACGTTGGTGCGCTTATGCACGCCCCCTACAGACCTCTTAGGAAAGGGGTGAGGTCAATAGTAGACAGTCTAAGGTTAAAGTTTTTGGGGTTTGGGGAAGAAACTACAGAGTCGGGTAGAGTATTCCAGACATTGACCACTCTATTGCTGAAGTCGTATTTCCTGCAATCAAGTTTGGTGTGGTTAACTTTGAGTTTGTATCTATTGTGTGCTCTTGTGTTGTTATGGTTGAAGCTGAAGCATTCATTGACAGGTAGGACATTGCAATGTATGATTTTATATACCATGCTTAAATCAGACCGAAGACGGCGTAATTCAAGGTTTTCTAGTTCTAGAATTTCAAGTCTGGTGGCATAAGGTATTCTACAACGAGTAGAGGAGTGGAGAACTCTTCTTGTGAAATATTTCTGGACTTTCTCAATTGTGCTAATATCAGATACGTAATGTGGGTTCCAGACTGATGAACTGTATTCGAGTATTGGTCTAGCAAATGTTTTGTATGCTCTGGTTAGTAGTGTGATATTACCAGAGAAAAAGCTACGTAGGATTAGGTTAACAACTCTTAATGCCTTTTTGGCTATGTAGTTGCAGTGGGCTCTAGCACTTAGATCATTAGAGGTGAGTATTCCAAGGTCCTTTACAGAGCTTGGGTCATCAACAAGATCTTGACTATTCAGCTTGTATTTTATTTTCTGATTTTTTTTGCCAATATGTAAGACAGAGCATTTATTTGTTGAGATTTGAAGTTGCCATTTGTTTGACCATTCTGATACATAGTCAAGATCTTTTTGTAGGGTAGCAGTATTGTCTGTGGTATTGAACAGCTTTACATCATCAGCGAAAAGAACGCAATTGCTCTTAATATGATCACAGAGGTCATTTATGTAGAGTATGAAGAGAGTTGGTCCTAGAACACTGCCTTGGGGGACACCACTATTGACAGGTACAGAATTTGATAGGACGCTCCCAATTTTGACCATTTGTTGTCTGTTTGCCAGGAATGCTTCTATCCAGTTATTCAGTTGTCCAGAGATACCATAGGATTTTATTTTTAGGAGTAGTTTGTCGTGTACCACTGAATCAAAGGCTTTACAGAAGTCTATGTAGATTGCGTCTATTGCTTTGCCCTGGTCGAGTTGTGTCGTCCATATGTTTTTGCAGTGTAAGAGTTGCAGATTACAGGATAGTTTTTTTCTGAAACCAAATTGTTTATTGGAGAGTAGGTTGTTTGTCTCTAAGTGGAGGATGATGGATTGGTTAATAATTGATTCCATGACTTTACAGGTGACGCAGCATAAGGAGATTGGTCTGTAATTTTCAACTAGGCTTGGGTCTCCCTTTTTGAAGATGGGGATGACTGTGGCTTGTGACCATAGGTTAGGCAAGGAGCTGGTCCTGAAAGATTTTTCAAAGATTATGCTTAGAGGTTTGGCTATGGCAGTGGATAGCTTTTTTAAGAAGTAGGCACATATTCCATCAGGTCCAATAGATAGAGATGGTTTTAGATTGCGTAGTGTTTTTTCAACATTGTCTTCTGTAAAATCGATATGTATTAGATCATTGTTGTTATCTGTGGTACAGCTAGGAAATACTGGGCATGATCCATTGCTGTTTACAAATACTGAGCTGAATAATGTGTTAAAGATTCTTATATTTGTTTTGTGGCAATCTCCTGTCTGTCTCCTTTTTGATATATTTTGTGTCTTTTGTCTGTTTGTTTTGCTGATTTGGAATGTCTTGTGTTTGCAAGGGTTTTCTTTTCTTGTTTCCCTAGTTTTCTTAATTATTTGGGCTTTTGTCTAAGGGGCTTCTTTAATACCTTTTATTTGATTCCTTTTCCTATGCAAGTTTGTTTTATGGCTGGCCTGATGTTCCCTTTGGGTTTTTCCTGCTTGGGTGACACCACTGTCCTCGTGAAGTTCCCTTTCCACAATCCTTCATTATTATTTTTCTAGAGGGTGGTCTCTGATTGTATGTCTGGGTCTACTTGGTATTCGTGATCAATCTGGATCATCATCATGGCTGCCTGTCTCCCTTTTAATTTTCTCCTTTGAGAGGGAATACAGGCCTTTAGGCAGCTAAGGCAGGGTGGTATGTATCGACAGAGGCAACACACGAGGGCTCCAAAGACACAAATGGTGACTGTGGTTGTTATAAGGATTTTGAGCCAATGGAGATATGGTATCCATAAGAAGAGCCATGAAAAGTCTAGGAATGATTGCTCCTGACCAATATTTTGAGCTAGCTCTTTCAGGTGGTGGATGTCCCTCCCTACGAGTTCTGAGGTTTCGTTCAGATTGAAGCAACACATCCCTTGGAATATTTTGCAGCCATAATTATGCTTCAAGAGAAGGAAGTCTATTGCTGCCCTATTCTCCAGGGTGGCTTCTCTGACCTCCCTCAGTTCTCTGTTAAGGGCATCCAGGGCATGGGAGGTCGAATTCAAGCCTTTTGCCAGGGTACATGCTAGTCTATTCAGATTTTTAGAATTTCACACTGCCAATCCCCTACCAGGGATATTGCCAATGAGACATATTCTGTTTTGGTGGGAAGGGAGACTTTGGAGTCACAGTCTGAGTCTAGGGTTTGGAAGGCTCTCCTGTGTCATCTCTGTAAGGATGGCATAAGCATGGTTAACCTTCCCAAGGTGCAGGGGCCATTGGTGGCGTTTGCAGGAAGGTATGAGTAGGCTTTTAAGCCACAAAGGAAAAAACCACCCTGGTGGGAGCTTCAGGTAACTATATGAGAATGAAATGGTCTCTGTGTGGTTGCATTTTAGTTCTGTGTTGCTAAGACTGGTGCATTCTGTGACCCTAGGTGAGCTGCACCCAGTGACATTAAAGCATTTCTCAGAGGTGGTTACTGCAGCGATGTGTAGGGTGTGCATGGTGTGGTCCTTGGTTTTTGTAGAGTGGCCCCAGCTAAAAATGCTTTCGTAGGAGTTAGGAAGGTTTCTAAACGTGGTGTAGTTAATGATGTTATGTGGCCTAGTTGCCACTCCCATTAGGCATGTGGTTAAGATGTCCTTGACTGATTTCCCTCCTGCTAGGCAAAAGTTAGTGGTGTTGAGTATTTCTCTTGCTAAATATTCCCATACGTTTCCTTTCTCTGGGATAAGCTTTGGTTCTAGGAACGCAGTTGCTTGTGTTACAAGTGTTACAATTGTTACAGATAATAATACATAGTATATATTGCATTTCATGTTCCCCATTGCTAGATTCCTTTTCTTTCCTTCCTCCCCCCTCCTTTTTTTTAAATAGCAATGTAAAAAAATGTAAAAGGTCAAGTATCAAAAAATTATGAGTAAGGTATGGTTAAAGTCCTTTTTGTAATAAAAAAAAACGATGAAAAAAGGTTTTAAAAAAGAAAAAATGGAGAAGGTGAGAGAAAAAATAAAAAAATAGTTTATAACTCAGCACCTGGGAGTCCAGTTTTGTGTAATGCAACATTTGCACTTGGTTCCTCACAGTGGTGTGGTTCAACAGTGTTGAAGAATGCGGCAAGCATCCATTGATCTGTGTCCTGATCTTTCTTGAGTTTGATGGGTGGGATTGATTGTGGTGGAGTTTGGCTATGGTCTGTGACTGCTGGCTTTGCATGTGTCCAATGTAGCCAAGAGTCTCGTTCTGCAACCTTTATGGCGGTGTGTGTAGTCAGTAAGACTTGGTAGGGTCCTTTCCACCTGGGTTGTAGAGGGGAGGTTCTGGTGAAGAACTTGATCCACACCCAATCTCCCGGCTCATATGGATGCAGGGCTTCTTCCAGGGGTAAGGTCTGTGTCAGTGCACTCTGGGTCCAGAGGGTCTGTAGTCGCTTTTGCAGGGCTGCAAGATAAGAAGAGAGAACCATATCCCCCCCCATCTAGGCAGAGGCAATGAGGATCAAGGCCTTGTAGGGTATTGGTGGGGGGGCAACCAAAAAGGATCTCAAAAGGGGAAATACCTATATCTTGTCTTGGTCTGGTTCTGAAATAAAAGAGGGCAATTGGGAGCACTTGTGGCCAGGAGAGGTGTGTCTCCTGACAAAGTTTACCCAGTAGGTTTTTTATCTCCCTGTTAGCTCGTTCCACAGCTCCTGAGGAAGTGGGAGAATAGGGTACATGGAGGTCTTGGGTAATGCCTAGAGCCTGAAATATATGTGTGAGGACTTGTGCTATAAAATGTTTTCCCCTATCCATGTCCAGAATGGTGGGGACCCCAAACCTAGGCACAATATCCTTAAGGAGGTGTCTGGCTGTTTCTAGGGCAGTTGCACGGCGGCATGGGAAGGCCTCTACCCAGTGAGTTAGTTGGTCCTTACAAACAAGAGCACATTGATACCCATTTGCCTTTGGTAGTTGTATATAATAGATTTGGATCTTTTCAAATGGTTTCTGTGCCCAGGGTCTTCCTCCTTCATGAATTGTTTTTCTGGAGGTGGTATTATTTGCTTGGCAGGTTTGGCATGTTGTGGCAATTCTGGTAGCCTCACTATAGGCTCCAGGTGCATACCATACCCTCCTGATGGGATCCACCATAGCTTGCGTGCCACAATGTCCCTTTTTTACTTGGATAGTAACTGGTGTTGCTCCTTTAAGTAGTCCCACTTCTGATGCGTCCCAGCCCCATAAGGAGGGTAGTAGGCTTTTAAAATCCTCATGAAGCCCCGTGTTGTTGGTTATCAGCATGATTGTCTTGTGTGTGCTTTTTCCTGGGATTTCCAATTGCAGCCCTTGTTTGCCACATGTTATGGTAGCTCCCATTTTACAGAGGAGATCCCTTCCTAATAGGGATAGTGGTGACTGGGGGCAAATAGTGAATGCATGGTCTATTGTGAAAGGTCCTAGTTCTACTGGTACGTTGTAGGTAAATTTTACAGGGATTATTTTCCCCCCCCCACTCCCATTATGCTATCCCCAGCCCCTTCAGCCACTGAAGCTTTATATGGTGGTTCAGTAATTAATGAGGAGGTGGCTCCAGTATCAACTAAGCAGTTGTATTTTTTTCCTCCTATAAGAATGGTGACAATTGTTCTGTATTAACATACTCCGAAAGGTAAATTCTGATTGGTCCGCACGGACTACACTCTGATTGGCCGACTCAACAACTGTGATTGGTTCACTTAGAATCAACCGCGATTGGCCGAGCCGATCGCGGGAGATTCAAAGTACTGTCATTGGCCGACGAGCCGTGAGCAATCCCTATATGAAGGGCTGCCACGGCTCCAAGATCCTGAACGGGTCTATACATTGAAATAAAGAGCTTTGAAGTACACTGGTCTCACGTCTCTCATTGGAACCGATCTACCCGATCTAACACTGGCGACGAGGATGGGATTGTGAGACAAGAGATCAACCAAGCACGTGGCAGATCGACACTGAACGACCAACGAGATGGCCGGCAGCAACTCGCCACCCGCACCTTTCGACCAGGCAGCCGAGGACTGGGAATCCTACATTGACCGATTCCTAATGTTCCTCGAGAGCAGTAATCTCAAGGATGCCAACGGACAGAAAAAGAGGGCCGTGTTCCTGACACACTGCGGGCCCGCAGTGTTCAAGATGGCCAAAGCCCTAGCCAAACCCGCAGACGTTAAAGAGATGGACTGGCCCGACCTCGACCGGCTGCTGCGAAGCCACTACACCCCCACCGTGCCCAACCTCATGAGATGGCGTGAGTTTTACCAAAGGGATCAGAAAGAGGGCGAGAGCATCAGCGACTTCGTGGCCACACTCAGGGACCTCAGGGGGATGTGCGGATTCACCGACATGGATGAGGCTTTGTGAGACCGCGTGGTTCTCGGGCTCAGGGACCCCATCCTCCAGAGCCGGCTGATGGCAAGGGCGAACATCATCACCGAGGCCATCGCTGAAGCAACGGCGGCCGAAGCCACCAAGCAGTCCACGGCTCGGATGCGGCGGATGAACATGGCAGACCGACCCAAAACCAGAGAGATGGCACCAACCCCAGAAGGACGTCCGGAAGCCATCCAAAAGACCACCACCACACACCATGGGGACCTCGACTCCCTCTCCAACACCGAGGACGAGGAGGAGGAGATCCACCGACTGCAGGTGGAACGGGACCGGCGGGAGCGGCGAGGCCGTAAGTCAGGGTTCCAGTGCGGCGGGTGTGGAGGCAACCATCCCCGCTCAGAGTGCCGATTCCTCGAAGTCATCTGTCGGCACTGCGACAAACGGGGGCACATCGCCAAGGTGTGCTGCAATATGAGGAACCACAGCCCCCAGTGACGAGACGGCAGCCCCCAGCGATGAGACGGCAGCCCCCGGCGACGAGACGGCAGCCCCCGGCGATGAGACGGCAGCCCCCCAGGACCAGAGACCGACACGCTGAGAGCCAGTGGAGCCAGGATGGGCGGAACAAGCGGTTCAGCGAGGCCCGGCACAAAGAAGAGATCCATCAGACGGTCATCATCGGGCACTCAACTACCCTCGACGCCCAAAAAGTGCACGTGGAGGTAGGCATCGAAGACCAGCCATGCGAGATGGAGGTAGATTTCAGGTCCTACCTCTCCATGGTCTCATGGCATACAATCAAGCGCCTGGTGCCTACCATCCACAGGCGCAAACTAGAACATCAGAAGCTGACCCTGAAAGATTATCAGGGAAACCGCATTCCCGTGGTCGGGATTGGACATTTTAAAATAACATTCAAGGGGCGTACAGAGGTGTTTCCACTCACCATCGTGAACAAAGACCGCCCAAGCCTGCTGGGACTGCAATGGTTTGCGCCATTGGGGATCGAGATGACGGGCATCCATCACGTCACCGAGGCGGACTGGGAAGAAACGCTCATGAGGGATTTCCAGGAGGTCTTCAACGGTGACCTAGGCAAGTACCGGGGGTCCCCAATATCCTTCAGCCTAAACCCGAACATTGCCCCAATCCGCCTTAAGCCACGGTGGGTGCCATTCACACTCAAGCCCAAAATCGATGAGCAATTGGACAAGCTCATCACACAAGGGGTCTTAGAGCTGATAGACCATGCCCAGTGGGAAACCCATATAGTCACCCCAATAAAGCCGGATGGGTCAGTGAGAATCTGTGGTGACTACAAGGCCACCCTCAACCATGCCCTGCAGCAAAGTGCCTACCCTGTCCCAGTGGTACAGCACCTTTTGCACTCACTGTGTGGAGGCAAAGTCTTCGCGAAACTCGACCTGGCACAGGCGTACCAGCAGCTGCCAGTCGACGCTGAGACAGCAGAGGCGCAAACCATCGTAACCCACCGGGGGGCATTTTTATGCAAAAGACTCCAATTTGGAGTCAGCGTGGCACCAGGGGTATTCCAGAGCCTGATGGAGAGACTGTTACAAGGGATAAAAGGGGTGGTGCCCTACTTCGACGATGTGCTAGTGTTGGCTACAAATAAAACCCAATTAGAGAGCCGCCTACGGGAGGTCTTACAGAAATTCAAAGACACTGGGCTAAAAGTGAAAAAAGAAAAATGCCAACTTTGCACAGAGAAAGTCGAGTTCCTGGGGTACCATCTAGACAAAAACGGAATCCACCCCACAGAAAAAAAAGGTTAAAGCCATAAAAGAAGCCCCTAGACCGCGAAATAAAACGGAACTGCAGGCTTTTCTTGGACTCATTAATTTTTACAATGTTTTCCTGCCCCAGAAGGCGACTACAGCGAAACCCCTCCATAGGCTGCTGGACAAAACAGCCACCTGGACCTGGGGGAAGCGGGAAGAAAGTGCCTTCAAACAAATAAAAGACCTATTAACATCAGACGCCGTCCTCATGCAATACAGCGAAACCCTACCGCTGACCGTGACCTGCGACGCCTCACCCTTTGGTGTCGGGGCAATCCTCGGACACACGCTGCCAGATGGGAAAGAAGCCAACCATTGCCGTCTTCTTAAGAACGCTGTCCAAGCCAGAGAGAAACTACAGCCAGCTGGACAAGGAGGCCCTAGCAGTAACCACCGGCGTGAAAAGTTCACTGGTCTCGCGTCTCTTATTGGAACCAATCTACCCGATCTAACACCTAGAATCTCTAGATAGCCACAAGCAAACAGTCCAACTCCCCTTGAATACCTGCTGCAATGCCTCAAATGAGACGTCGTCTCCAATTGTTGAATACCCCTATGTTGAAATATGTTGTTAAATATGAGTGTTAAAAACAAAATCCACATTTTAGTCCAAACCCCTAGAAAACTACGATACCGGCATTTGCAGTACTCAAGAAAAGTAGCAGACTGGTCATGCCATGCTTGCATCAAACTCTGCAGACTTTATCTTGGGAGTCTTCATCACTCAAGTTTGAAGTAAGACATTTTTTGTGTAAGAGGGAACTTTTGGGCCCCAGAAGAAAGCATCTCTCCATCACTGCTTCTTTGGGGCATCTCTTTCCTGCAGCATGAAAAGTCTGGGCTTCTGGCCCAGCTCCTAAAAAGAGAAAATTAAATTAGCTGTTCACCTCCTTTCAGGAATCTATGGGTATTTGCTTCCAAGTTTATTGAATTTAACACCAAGAAAGTACATAAGTTGTACAAGCAAGCCCGGGAACAGAAGGTAAGAACAGAGGTGTGTGTGTGTGTGTGTTGTGTGGTAGAATGAAAGGGATACAAATATAAATAAAGAGAAGGAAGGAAAGGGAACATTTTGTGCAAAAGAAAACCTCAGGAACTAGAGGAATTCTGCTTGAGACTTTTAGGTGGGACTGTGCTCTTTCTTTCTTTCTTTCTTTCTTTCTTTCTTTCTTTCTTTCTTTCTTTCTTTCTTTCCTTCCTTCCTTCCTTCCTTCCTTCCTTCCTCCCTCCCTCCCTCCCTCCCTCCCTCCCTCCCTTCTTTTTTGCTCCTGGTTCTGCCATTGCTGTGTTAAGAGCCAAGTGTTGGGTTGTAGAAGAGAGGAGGAGAAATCCTATCTTTAGGAGAGGGAAGACTGTACATGCTCAGGGGACACAGGTTGGGGATCAAAGCCGTGGAGTCTTCTGGACACTCCTTGATGGGATTGGAATTCTCGGTGAGTCTCTAGCTCCTTTTGCTGGACTTGGCCCTTTAATAACCAATCAGAATAGAGCTGGAAGGGACCTTGGAGGTCTTCTAGTCCAACTCCCTGCTCAAGCAGGAGACCCTATAGCTGAGGTGGGATTCTACTGGTTCGGACTGGTTCTATAAAACTGGTTGTTATGATTCTGCACAGTTCGGAGAGCCGGCAAATCATGCCCCTGGCTGGCCCCGCCCCTCTCCACCTGCCCTTCCAGTCAGTCCTTATTGCGCCTGCCCGACATCACTGACTGCGTCCTTCCCCACCCAGTAACTCCTGAAGGAATCTTTTCAGGTTCTTTTTCCCTTCCCAATGATCAGCTGTGCCGGGATCCCCCTCGCTGTCTTACTGCTTTGCCCAGGAGGCTTCCCTGAGGCCCAGGAGGCAAAAGGGGGTGTGGGATGTGTATGTATGCTGCGTGCCCCGCCCTGTGCTCCATTTTGTGCCCAAAAACAAGGGAGGTGCTGCAAAAAAGAAGAAGCCACGCCCACCCAGCCACACCCACATTTGAATCCCACCCCTGCCCTATACCATGTCAGACAACTGGCTGTCCAATCCCCATTGATGGACTTACACCCTCTTCTTCTTCAGGTTGCCTGCTGAATGAAACTGTGGGGGTCCCTGGGGTGCCAAAAGGGGCTGGCCTAGCAAACATTGATGATGAAGACATTTTGGGCCACAACTGAAGAGGTGGGCGGTAGAAAGCCTGAAAGCTTTCACTTTTATTTCTGTTTGTTTTCATCCTTTCCTCTAGAAGAGGCCCTCCAATATTCTCCAGTCATCTCTCTCCTCCCCAGCTCTGGTAAATAAGACCCAAATCATTGTTACTGTTGGCCTTTTGAGTTTTCTGATGATGTTTTCAGAAGAAGAAGGAAGAGGCAAAGAGTGGCAAGCGGCTTTGTCCAGAAACTCCTGGGCCCAGTCGAGATATTCCGATATCTCCTGTCTCCCATGGCCCTCGTGCTCAAAAGCTGCAGCAGCCATCTCCTCACCCTTCCCAGATGCAT